>JAVFBZ010198670.1:0-13951 GCA_032466195.1 Katharina tunicata | reverse complement strand
TTAATTTTACTAGCTATCAGCTCAAAACATTATGTACGTACTGCTTTAAAATTGCGCAAACTCAGTCACTGATTTACACACGTTTAGACTATTCTACAAATATTTGTCAATGGATATAAATACGTGTTCATGCAATATGAAATACACCTTGCATTTAGAGCAGATTGTTATTTTTTCATGGCAATTAACATTTGAACTCTATGGCATAAAATATAAATTATTACCATAAATGAAATGCACTTTGGTAATGTAAATTGTTCATTTGTTTGACAGAATATTCCTGCCCAATTCCTGTAGCTACCAGTAACCTAGTGGTCAACGTTAACGACTATCGCACAATGTCAACTTCCGATAACGCCAATGGTGAGATATTGTCCAGTTATAGTTAACTAAGTTTTATTTATACTACACCTTCGATAAGTTTGTTGTCGCTTTTGTCACAATCACAAGACTTCCCAAGTTATTTTCTCCAACTTCACATTGAATTATTTTGCAGTGTCTCCAACTCGCACTCCTGTAAAACATATAAAGGTGAAGGTGGTTAAGAGAAACACACATATTTATATTCTGATAAGTGACGTCACGATCTGCGCTTATTTAAACGCTTTTTTATCCAGGTGTTGCTTTGGTCAGAAGAGTGCTTTTTACCTGTAACAACGGTTACAGTCTGGAAGGTTCCGCAGAACTGAATTGCCTGCCTTCGTCTCAATGGAATGGTCAGGCTCCAACTTGTGGTGAGTGTTTTGAAGGCTGAAAAATAAGGTAGACTTTATTTCTTAAGAATACCAATACTTCAAATACAACTCACAAAAGATATTTCGAAAATGAAACGTATCGATAAAGAACTAAAATAGTTTCGCTGACACAATGAATGCATAATTAAATGGACCTTAGTCTGAACATATTCTTATTTTGTTACTCTTACTTACTTACTACAAAGCTAACAAAGTTATCAGTATTTCTTTTTTTTTAGATAAAACTCTCTCATACTGAATATATTCTAGTTCAAAATTGTGCAGACTGAGACCGTTGCGGGAATCGAACCCAGGACCCTCAACGTGAGGCACCGAGTCTCCAGCAGTAAAGAGGGTCGTGGGTTTGAAACGAAAACGTCACTTTATAAACGACACAAATTATTTCATAACAAATTTATGTTCTTATATGAATGAGTTCCCGTCCTGGAAGATAATATGTTGCACTCAGGCCTATCCAGTTGTTGCGATGAATCTTGTTTCTGGGTGGTGCCAAATGCGAGATTAATGTTATTCCCCTGTTGTATGCTGTCTTATAAGAGGTTTTTATAATTTTCTTTGACAGTAAGAAGTTGCGGTCAGCCTCCGAATCTCCAAAATGGACGATATCAAGGTACAAACTGGTCAAACGGTGGAGTGGTACGATATTACTGTAACGATCGCTGGCAACTCTCAGGGGATTCCTCTTTGACGTGCACCGGAGGCCAGTGGACAGGAACGGCCCCCTCTTGCTGTGAGTGCTGATTACATAGAGTTTCGAAAACATTGGAACAAAAATCAACATTCCATTTTGGGCTACTTTCGTCCCACTGACAGGCGGGCAAAAATCATTATGTGTTATGAAACCCAAAGAAATCTGTCGTTGCTACGAAAGCTTTTCATGTTTATTGTCAGTTCAGTTAGTTCTTAAAAAGCTAACTGTATTTCATATTTTATTGATTTTTATTTTGTTTTATACCTGTAAAGTCCTAAATTTCAAGAAAATGTTGATTACTACAATTGTTAGCTTTTAAATTTAATTTAACCTGTGTATTACAAAGGGGTACAAACTTACAGTTATATGCTTTTATTTTCTTAATTGAGCTTGAGCTTTATTGAGTACATTCTGAAAGGAAACGCGGGTATATATATTCTATAAAAGTCCCTCCCTCATAAGTATAGTTCACAATGTATTTTATTCATATTATTTTATCATCTGTTTTAATTTTAGCAACAGTAGCCTGTCCCAAACCTGCTATTGCTAACTCGGCTTTAGTGCCAAATCAAAATACATTCCAAGTGGGAGCTACGGCAGCCATTTCCTGTACTTCAGGATTCGAACTGATCGGCACAGCAACTCTGACATGTCTAAATTCTGGAAACTGGAATCAAGCAATCCCAAGGTATATATGATATACGCAGATATGTTCTGGAACAATCCAGTTTTTACGTAAGACAAATATATTTTTCCGTTTGGAACATAACCATAATATCTCGTAAAAACGTTACCTATGATAAGATTTAGTCTTAAATGTCATTTCAGAGCCGATATCTGATACCCTTATTCTTTATGGTTACATCTCCTTGTGAGTTTCTTTACGCACCGATTCCACCGTTCTCAATATGTATAAATGTTATGTGGAAGTTATGTAGATGATATCTTAAATTATGCGAAAAGTTCATACAGGGTGCCCATTATCGGGCATTTCACACCAATTCATTTGTGGCTCTATAGTTGTGAAAAGAAATTACAAGAAAAATATACCTTTATAATCTCCTGATATTGTTTAGAGGGTTAGAAGTAAATAGAAAGTTACAAATAAACGACACCATTAATAACTGATCTTATTCCTCGTTTTGCTATCATTACAGATGTAGTCGAGTGACGACAACAGCCGCTCCTATCACATGTCCTACACTGGAAGCTCCTGAGAACGGTCAGCTCATCAGAACTAGTGGCCGAGGGATCTTCCTTCCCGGACAAAGGTGTGTATACCACAACAAAACAACTACTTAGCCTGCATCTTCACTTCAATGTGGAACTTTCTGTACCATGGCGGTCATTCACGTCTTTGGAACATCAAGAATTGAGTGTGTTTTGGCGCTTTTTAAGTCCTATGATTTTGCTATGTTGTGTCTGTTGCCTGTAATTTCAAGGATGTTTTTTTTTCAACAATTGGGAAGATATGTTTTCAAATTTATAAAATAGCAACAAAAAAGAAAAAGAAAACACACAAATCTGCACTCAGTGACATTGTGACATTTAAGTTACTAGAATAATAACCTATCCCTGAAATTCTAATAACTGGTAACAATATATTTCAGTGAATTATTATAACAAGGAAATGGCACCTGACACGGAAACACATGTAAACCTCTGTTATAGGTGTATAATTTGAATCATAAAAGCTGACACCATTTTTACGTTGATCTCACAAATATACACGTATCCTGCTACAGTTTTCATGGCCGCTCTTAACTATAAACTGAAAGAAACCCAAATCCACAATTTGCAGAAAACTAATATTCATTGATTTCTTTGTGTGTTGGTTTTAGTGTGGAGTTTACTTGCAATGATGATTTCTTGCTCTCTGGTAATAACCGTTTGATTTGTGAAGCCGACGGTAACTGGTCAGGAAGACCTGCTAGATGCATTCAAGGTATGAATAGCAAAACTATTTCTCTTTATAGTCCATCGTTTGTATTCCCATTTTAGTATTATCTAAATGTTATCCCCTCTTTACAGCCATATACATTTGAATTTACTATCTAGTCAACGTTGCTCATCCTCGGATTTACGTTTGAAAATTAATATTTATCTTCCTGACGTTATAGATTTACATTGTGTCTGATAAAATTTGTGTCAGGAGCAAAATTTGATTGAAAATTCAATCACGTGCTACATCCTGGCCAGCTTTTATAACATGTTGGAACACTGATATCGATACCCAAAATTAGTTGCAGGCAACAATGAATAGAAGAGTGGTAATTTGCTAGAAATAATATTTTTACAGAATTAGAATTCCTTATCGAGTAAAATTTATATGCATTGTTGTATTCTGTTAAGAAAACAGATGCCTGGTTTTTATGCTGTCCGAATACCTCAGTGGGATAAATTGGAACATTTTCAAGACAATTAATTTAATATTGTTTGGCGTAATTACACGGCTTATAGCCAGACACCCGAGTTCGAATCCCGGTGGAGGCAAGCAAAATTTTCTGTCTCTACATTTATACAAAAATATATATATATTTTAGTTATCACGTGTCCTGACCCAGGAACGCCCCTGAACTCAATACGTCAGATACAACAGCCTTTAGTTGGCGGTAGTGGTGGACGTCTTGGTGGACGTTTACGTTTTGGACCGTAAGTATATTGTGTGTTCACATTTTTCCAAACAATCCTGTGCTGTGTCAAAATGCATATTATAAGTTTCTGCTATGTTCATCTTTCTTTGAATGCTATATTTTATGTCCGTTGCCATTCTCATTTTCTGCTATCAGTTTAGTAACTTATTGAACAGGCATTTAGAATTAAACTGGGCACTTAACAAAAACATGACTTTGATTGATTTTCAAGTTACACTTTTCAACTTTTTAGTTTTCACTGTGCCCAGAAGATGAAAATCAATCAAAATCATGTTTTTTTGTCAGTTTAGATCCAGTACAGTTTCCTTATATGTCTATAGTTATCCAAACATTCCAGACATACATATTTCAAGCGAATATGAAAATAAGATTGTTTAAAGAGAAACATAATACAAAAGAAATGGGCAATCAAGCTCGGCTCCAATCTTGCGGTTTTCAAGAAGGAAAAGCAAGTTCGGTAGATAGGCCTTTACAGAATCTGATGATTAATTCAGAAATACTTTAATCATTATGGTGAAGAAAATCGTTTTTGTTGGTCTTTTTCAGACGTATCAGGGGTTCTTTGAGACCCAACTCTCGATTAGCTGGTAGAAACGGAGAGGCCACTTCGGTTGTTGACATTCAAATCCCCGATGGTAGATTCCGTGTCCTTACGAGAATCACGTATGAGTGTGAATCCCGTTTTTACCAGTTAGTAGGTACCCAGCATAGAGAATGTCAGCATGGCGGACAGTGGTCAGGACGTCAACCAACTTGTATCCCAAGTAAGTAACAGTTCTCGTCAAATATGTCAGAATAATCTTACATTCTCCTCCATCCGTTGTTTCAGCTCTCAGGTGGGCCTAAAAATTAATACCCTCACGTCTCTCCAGAACAAGGGACACTAGTGGATCTTGCAGTCTTTGGATTAAACAAAATATTAGTGTAGACTGTAGAACTGACATACACCCTATGAAACACATACAGCTCATTTTATATTATATATTTTTAGTTTGTGGTAAATCCGAGGGATCTCGAGCGCCGACCATTATCAACGGCGAAGTGAGTCGGTTGGGAGAATGGCCGTGGCAGGCTTCATTGGCTCACAAACAACCTGATGAGACTTTTTATGGTGTTTGTGGTGGAACAGTTATTAGCGAAGACTGGATCGTTACAGCCGCCCACTGTGTGACAAATCGAACCACCTCTAATATCATGCCGATCAATAACTTAAAGGTCCGCCTGGGAATGTACCACCGAAATACTGTGGGACAAGACAAAGCAGTTCAGATTTTCGGGGTATGTAATGATTTAATGTATTCATGTAATATTCATTATTAATTAACTGACGCATATTGGCCGAGTTATCTCTTTATTGACTCACTTGTTATCAATATTGGCCCTTTTTTAAGTTAATGAATAACATTTTCATAAATCAGGCTTTCCCATGCGACCGAAGACCGATGTGACAGACGCAGGTCGCCACGTCTTAACCCATAGAACATATCCGCGATGAGATCGATAAACGTGTCAGATTATAACCTGGCATTGTTTGGCGTGGTTTTGGTGAAAGACTAAGTAATTAATAACTCATGCTTTAAGATAAAATCACATTAAGAGTTTTTTTTTAGGTCGATGTATTAAAAAGCTGGTCCATGGAAATTAATTGATGGCATTTTCATTAACAGGTTTCCGAAATTCATGTCCATCCCAACTACGACTCGAATGTTCTTAATTCTGACATTGCCGTGGTTCGATTGGCAACTAGTGCCACTTTGACAGATCGTGTAGCCCCTGTCTGTATGCCTGGGATCGGTAATGATGGGGTACAACTGGCTGAACGCCTGATTGCCCCAGGATCTACTATCGTTGTGACTGGTTGGGGTGAGACGGAAAATGGCACAGACGCCAATACATTAATGAAAACGTCACTCGAAACAATTTCGAGTCAATCCTGTGAGGACAAATATACACAAACTGGTAAGTGGTTTATAGGTTGTCAGTATACATGAGTTATAGTAGACCACAATCAGTTAGTATATATATATAGGCTTTATACTTCTTGGAAGTCCACAAATAGTACTTTTGGATAACCAGGATTACAGCAAAACGCTTGTCAATTTAATATTAGTAAATAGCAGTACCTTCCACAGCTAATTATAAAGAATAGAATATATTGATGATTTCGACAAGTCTAACGCACAGAATTCCAATAAAACCTACTCCAAAAACCCAAATTCAAGGTGTGATTAAATATGTGTCCCAATGCCTCTTATTTATATACAATTTTGTTTTTATCTTTGCCCTAGGCTTCCCTCTGATAGTGACAAGTAACATGTTCTGTGCCGGTCACGATGACGGTAGAAGTGACACATGTTTTGGAGACTCGGGAGGTCCAGCCGTGGGCTTCGACGGATCAGGTTAGTTCTTGAGTGATTGTTCTTTGCAAATATCCACCTCAGAACGAGGGGGAGGGGTGGCGGTGGGGGATGTAACCCTATCCCTACTCCGGGTGATCGCTTAAGTAGCGAATGCTTCCGCGGTATAATGATACGTGTATTTGGATTTGTTCTGTTTTCCTATGAAAGTCTACTAAAGATTTATTTACTTATATGACATACATTATATCAATAATCGTCTCCAAGCAATTTCATTTGACAATTCCCTTTAACAATTAGCCTTTAACTATCTGCTCTACCAGTCTGACATTCTAGACTATCTTATCCAAGCTGTATTAGTTTCATATGAATATTTGTTTATGACAGTACACATGAATACTCAGTTAACTCCATATTTTTTATTGGGGGAATCGCAAGTAAAAGATTAATAGATTTGCTTTGGCAGCATTTAATCAATCGTGGCAATTCTTATGAAGTACAAATAGTATCATTCCCACTGAAGAGTTTACAAAGTAGAGCAAAGTTACGACTCCAACAAAATATACACATGGATGCATGGTGATTCAATATTTTGGTTTATATTAAAACCATTATAAAGAATCATATATGTTTTTAATATGTAATCTTGATAATGGTTTTAATATAAACCGAAATATTGAATCACCATGCATCCATGTGTGTGTTTTGTTGGAGTCGTAACTTTGCTCTACTTATAAAGTAAAGTTATTGTCTAATGTATAAATAAATAAACGATCTTAGTAAATAGCAATTTTTAACAAAAGCTTAGTTATTATTATAACACATACATGTTTCTATATAGTGCCCTTGCTCTATCCCTTACCGAATTTCACCAGAAATTGTATTAACACAGTTTACAAAACAATAATTTCAAATTATATAGAACAAAGAAAGAAGTACATATGTTTAAAATAATTAACCGGCGGGAATAAAACCCCAAGGGGATTGCTCTATCCCTTACTGAATTTAATTCAATATCCAATTGATAAGCTATAAGGTAGTACATACATATAGAAACATGTATGCGTTATAATAATAACTATATGATTTCATATTAAAAACATATATGATTCTTGATAATGGTTTTAATATAAACCAAAATATTGAATCACCATGCATATATGTGTATATTTTGTTGGAGTCGTAACTTTGCTCTATTTTTTAAGTACAGTAATTATCTAATGTATAAAAAAAAATATACGATCTTAGTCTTAGTCAATTTGTAAACAAAAGCTTAACGTAAGAATCTTCTATTATGCTTGTAGGCTAACGAAATTTGGTCACGGTAAATATTACAAAATTCCAATAATGTATTGTTATAATTTTTATTTCTAAAAACTTAATATTGCAATAATTAGTTGATAAATATATAGAAATACATCACTCTAAACAAAAGTTCTTGCTGACGGGATATGTTCTTTGTTTTTGTACTAGGGGAAAATAGACGGTGGTACTTGATTGGTGTGGTCAGCTGGGGTAGCCCTGTAGACTGCGGAATACCTATGCAATACAGCGGATTCACCAGGATGTCTCGCTTTCTTTCATTTGTCAACCAATTCACCGGACTTTAGATTAACAAAACTCATAATCCACGGTGCTCACGAGAATTCGGATTATATTTTATTTTTATTGAATAATATACTTGAATAGAAGATAGATCTATATGCATTAATGCTCAATTGTTTAAGCAGCTATTATTTTGTTTGTTAAAAGTTATATGATGTATATAGCTGCCTGTCTTATTGTCCCAGTCTATGTCAACGTAAAGAACAGTACATAACATAGCTTCTGTATTCCCGCGTTTATCAGTTATATATTCGTTTCTAAGACAATCAGATATCATGCATATTTTAATGGAATCGAATCGAATCTCAATCGTTGGTTGGTCTAACAGTTACAAATAATATGCAACTGTGGAGAGATTTGCAGAGAATGAAGGATGTGGCTATCAATATTACTTTGTACGCGGCTTCCATCACTATAACTAGAAGTATAAAATGTTTAAATATGAGACGAAGGTTCCTATCATTGTCAGCAAATAATAGGGCTTCCCTTTGTAGGTCATTACCCATATCAAACATGTGGCATAAACAATGCTTAAGTCAGTTAGCGAATTTTCTATTTATGTCTTTTATTATGAGATAACACAATAATTTAAATCTACATAAAATCACGAAAGATGTATACAAAGATTGATGTTGAATGTCACATCATTTTTTTTCTAGTGTTTTAGGCTTTTCTGTGATATTGTAAAACAAATGTTTCCTGCTATAAAGAAATTGTAATTTGACAAAATTAAATGAAATAATGCTGTTGGAAATATTGTTGTTTTTTTATATTTTTCTTTAAAAAACACAAAACATTGAAAATGAATTCGCAAGCATACCCAGAATAAATTTACATTTTGAATGAATTGAATGAAATGTATCATTGACTGAACCGAACCGGTTACATGTTTATAAGTAAATATATAAGAGAAAAAAAGGTTAAGTCTTTTTATTCAAGTTTGTATATATTTTCTTTAGTTTATCTTAGGGATGTGTTGTATTATTTATACAACCCTGAAGATACTATCATCCATAGGGTATCATGTTACATTTTGCTAAAAAGAAAGCATATATCTAACAGATGTAAATGAGTTGCTACAACGTATAATGATATATATAACAGGGGTAAATGAGTTGTTACAACGTATAAAGATCTTCAGGATTGATATCTGGGCATGAAAGTACATTTATTTTTGACTTGTTACAGACTTCTGGGAAGCCAGATTTTGTTTCTTGTAAATATCACATATTAATCTTCAAAGTCAATAAAATTTATTGAAATAACCATCTAGCTATTGTTACACTGAATGAGGCTTTAACAATTTTGAAGGCCCTGTTCTGTTGCTCTTTTACGACTTTCGCAGCCACCAGAAACTGTCCTTCTACGCCAAATGCATAGCAACAAGCGGTTTCGAACCGAATCTTGAGCTTTCTCTGCTAATATAGAATCAGGAAGTCGATTTACTGTGGCGCCTTAAACTTGCATGGTGGCGTCATTTTTCAATATCAGGGACGTCTATAGTGGTTTATTTCATTTGCAAACCCTCATAATTATGAGAAAAAAAAACAACACCAACAAAAACAAGCTATCAGTCACATAAATTATTACACAAGTCGCTTGAGTTGGTGACTAATTTCAACAAGTGGTTTCAACAAGCAGAATCAAACAGTTTGGTTTCTGATATTAAAAAAAAGGCAAGAAGCACACTGTATACATCTACAACTTTTCTTGACGACTCAAGTGTTGGATAGGATGGATGACGGCTTATTTCTACTTAATTTATGCAACTATGTTTTCCGTTATCCTTCATTTAAATGGTTTCAATGTGCTTGTATCAAAACTAATGGTCTCCAGTCAGTTTCATTTGGCAATCCCTTTCACCAACAACAACAATATACTGTGGAGTTTCTCAGGGCGCCATACTCAGTCTAAAAAGTTTCTTATTTATATAATGACACTATATGCTCTTATGCTATTTTCTTATCTACGATGATGACGTCTGTATTAGTTTTCCCCCAACTGCCCTACCAGTAGACATTCATACGATGATTGCTCAACTGAGGATCGTGCACAATTGGCTTAATGTAATAAGTTGTTTTAATGTATCTAAACCCATGCTCATTAAAACCGTTCGCAAATGTGCCCAACCCCCATCCACCCTCGATCTCACAACTTTATCCCTGAGTGAATGAAATTAACTTCCTTCGTGTCCTAGTCCACCCTTAATCTTCACCTAATCATCATATAAAATAAGTATCAAACAAATTACATGCAACATTGGTGTACTAAACGATATAACAAACACTCCTTATAAGATAACGCTATTGATTTTATACGGTGCTCTTTTTCTTTTTGTACGTCACATATGCGAAACCGTTCTGAGGCAACACCTGAAAGGCCTACTTCTCGTTTCATATTGCAAAAAATGCTTTACGAACGATTTAAAAAAAAAAAACAAGAAAAAAAAACGTACTGAAACCTGTTTCCGAGAACATAAGACTCTGAGTGTTAAACAAGAATCACTAGCTTACTGTGATATTTTTTTTAAGTTTTTCGTCACCCATTTACTGTAAACTATTGCCGGGTGTCAGTCTACATTCTGAGCTTCATAGTTACCCCCAACACGAAATCAGTCTCATAATCTTCATGTGACTTTTGGTTTAACAAATCTCTCACGTCACATTTTCAACTAATTTGGTGCTACTGCTTGGAACAAACGAAGAAAGAAAGGAAAAAAACCCATCTTCCAATCAAACCAAACCAACCCAACCCAACCCAGCCCAGTCCAACCCAGACCAACCCAAACCAATCAAGCAAGTTCAAAGCAGCCGTCAGACGGAAACATCAGTAGTTACCTCTTCGCTAGCGTCGGAGATTTATAGGAACACAGTCTACTCTACGCTGGCGTCGGAGATTTATAGTGTTTTGTTATAAAGAATGTATACGTTACAATAACCTCCGAAAACAAATTATAGGTAATTTATTCAAGATGGCTGCCAGTGGGTTTTTTTCCCAAGAGGCATGGATGATGTGATGGCGAGCTTAGCACAGGTTCTGTATTATAGGCTATAGGCTGTATACCCGACTGTCCAGCCCTTTTGTATGGCATGTATCAATAGGCCGTTCTAAGCAGCGGTCTCGAGTTAAGCTTAGCAGATGTTAAGAGTCAAACTAACAGGGTCAAACTTGCCTGAACAGTGGTCACTAGGATCAGCTATGCCTCAGTGGACAGCCAGGCGAGGTCATAGCCAGGTCATGCCTTTGACGTACATAACCGTGACACAGAGCGGTCAATCAAATTCAGTATGCATGAAGCCTTTGGACAGTACGGACTGTACCAGTTTAGCCTTTATAACGGACCAAAGCAGTGTATATTTAAAAAAGACTAGGATAGTTTACAGCGTGTGTTTGTGTATTAACAATGTCGGGTGTCGATGATGATTGCATGTTTACACAGAATCATTCCATGGAGAATACAATGGACTTGAATTTCATAGAACCCGCGGTAGAAATTTTTACTGACGATGAGTTTATCGAACAGGAAATCAATGAGAATTTCGGAACTGTCGGCAATATCCCCACGTGTTCTACAACATTGACCCAAGGGTTACGTTCGCGAGAGCAACGGGCTTCCTCGGGTCAACCCAAAGATGCTTTTTGCATTTACGCGCGTTCGCCGGGTTAGCTCGGGTGATACATTGATGTCTTCATGCCATCGCTGAGATCACACTTGGGGCTCCATCTCAGTTCCCCTCATAAAGAGCAGGGGAAGCAGGGAAAATCACGTGATAAAGATGGCTGCCGGTATGACAGAACTGTATAGGCGGCAATTGGGAGTTTTGGTTTATGTTTAACTATCCGGTCAGATGACAACTTACGCGAAATAAAGGTGCATATTGTTTTTTCCCCAGATTTTCGCCATATTGGCAAGTTATTCACAGAAGGTTTACATCCGGGGTTGTTCCTCCATTTTAAATTAACCTACATCGTTCGTGCGATAAGGAAAGCTCACTGGGAAGTATTACGTCACCTCAACCGAGTCGGGTGACCCCCGGGGTTGACGCTCGAACGCAACGGAGAAGGTTGTACTGATTTTAACAAACTGTCGGAACGGAAAAGAGTACACCCACAAGACCTACAAGAGTTAGAGGAAACGTCAAAATGTAGGAAACAGGAGGGGTGAGTTATTTTTGTTTGTTATAGATAAAAGCTGTTTATAATATGAAATATATTCATAGTCAAATTCGGACAATTTCCGCGGCTTTAAATGACTTTTAAAAATGATCAAACGTATACCGTTAGAGATCTGTGTAGATTTGTATAGATCCTTAAATGTAAAAAAACGTAATATTTTATATACCCATGAAAAACATTTACAATGCAAAACAATGAATGCCTTTAACAAGAAAATAACATTGCACAAAATTACACAAATAGGCCTACAAAGACCTGTGGTGTTGTGTCGTAGAAGCCAACGCACACTTCCACGCGTATGTTGGCTAAAGAATTCAATTCTCAAATCTTTCATTCTGAACGATAAACACACACTTGTATATAGATGTTGACAGAATGTGGCGCAGGTCGTTAGTTATATTATAGGGATGTTAACGGGCAAACGAATCTATCACAATCCAACAGGAAAAGGAATTAGAAGGCATGGTTTTACTAATGTTACGCTGTCATATCCAGCCCCTTTAAGCGTAACTTGCCGGGCGGGCGTGCGGTGTGAGAGCGGTGCTGGTCTGATCGTGCTTCGGGTGCTGATATACACTAATCGCACACATGTTAAATTGATCAAAATATGTACTGTACGTATTCATACGCTGTCTTAAATGACAGGACCATGTTATTAACCTAATAATAAAGTACTAGCATAAGTTAAAAGGAAATATATGTAAATAAATCTAGCACGCTTTACAGATACTTTAACCGACCAAATTGATAAAAATCTAAAGTACATACAGTTCTTGAGCGTATTTTAAACTCTGATGGTTGTAAACTGCTACAAGATGTTATTGAACGATTTTATGAATGACGTGTAACGCGGCCAATATATATAAATGTCAGCAAATGTACTTTATTAACTTTTCAAATACGATAAAACAAACAGAATATGAGTAAAAAATGGGGGTGTTCTCCATTACCTCGGGGAAAATGAAGTCAAAGACTTGGGTGTCATGCTCTATAGTAATTTAAGCTTTACAGTTTATGGGGTGGATATCGTTAAAACATCTTTTAGAAGGCTTGGTTTTATTAATGTAACGCTTTTATAGACGGCCCCTGAAGGCTGCCTTGCCTGGGGTGTGCTTGGGTAATGACCTGACAGATGTCCAAGGCAGGCTCCCAGGAATGGGCCAGGGTAACGCTTTTATAGACGGCCTTTGAAGGTTGCCTTGGCTGCCGCGTGCGTGGGTGATGACCGGGCAGGCTCCCAGGAATGGACCAGGTTAACGCTTTTATAGACGGCCCCTGAAGGTTGCCTTGGCTGGGGCGTGCGTGGGTGACCGGGCAGATGTCCCAGGCAGTCTCCCAGGAATAGGCCAGGGTCACGCTTTTATAGACAGCCCTTGAAAGTTGCCTTGCCTGGGGCGTGCGTGGGTGATGACCAGACAGATGTCCAAGGCAGGCTCCCAGGAATAGACCAGGGTCACGCTTTCATAGATTTTTCTTTAAGGATATTTAACTCTAAAGATTGTAAACTGATACAACATGATATTAGTCGATTTTATATATCATTAAGGCTTGGTTTTATTAAGAGAAACTGGAAGACTTCTTAATAATATTTTCAACGATTAATTCCTGGTAGATATTTTTAAATCGGAGTAAACTTGAATATACACTCTTCAAAAAAAGAAACGCAAAACCCAAATATCAATGTAAATTTGATGGTATTCAAGGACGTGTAGA
>JAVFBZ010198669.1:0-33213 GCA_032466195.1 Katharina tunicata | reverse complement strand
GTAAAGAAGCCACTTTCTTATATTTAGTGTCTTGAAAAATTAGTTAGTTAAAAATGTCTGTGAAAATTAATTACACAGAATAATAAAACAATTACCCCACGGTTATATCATTTCTTATTCATTGATTGGCAATCAAACTCTGTGGGAGTTGAATTAATTACCAGATGATACCAAGATGTACCCACCATCAACAGGACAATATTTTCCTGGTCTGCAGCTCTCACACTCGGTCACATTATGTAAGCCAGGCACATTAGAAAAGGTACCGGCTGGACATTTAGTCCCTAACCCTGAACCTTGTGGACAATACGTTCCTGCTGGACAAAGCATCCCTGTGGCGCCATCTGTAGGGTTAGAGTTGTTAGCTCCCCCTGAACAAATGAACCCTGCTGAACACTCCGCTGTGGGCTGTGTCAACCCTGAAACAGAAACAAGAATTTGGCTGTTTAACAGATCTATTCAAATTTTGTTCCCAGCAGAAATTTCTGTAAACTCTTTTTGGTGAAAGCCCCCAATAGCATGTCATTACAACTAGTGTTAATTCTATTACTTTTCAACTGATTGATTGTGATTTACAAGGTTTAACTCGCAATGAAATCATTAGAATGTCAGTCCTATGACATCGTGCCAGCTCAACGTCAGTGACAACGCAGGACAGAACCTCCAGTAAAATGATTATCCCTGAGAGCACCTGGGTACAGGAAGCACTCACCAGTCACTCGCAAGGACTTACAATGTGTTATTTCTACACAAACCATAGAATAGGTGAAAAACAAGTAGACATAATATTAATGGATACAATTCTTTCATAATATTAATTAGATGAAGTCATAAATATTAATGTTAATGTTTGTCTGTTTGTTCAGCATTTACCAGTTAATTCACTCTTATGATTCAGTGTTTCCTTGTCAGACAGAATTCCATTAAACAAAAATGCTGCCTTGCTGGCATGTTGACGTTCTGAAAGCTACGTTTGGCACAATACACCATCCAGTTACAATATGACAACAATGAGCTGGCTTAATACTACCCTAAAATAGGACCAGTTTCCCAAAGCCTGGTGACATTATGGCCACTCTGTTCTTGTTGTGAGGCCATAGCTTTAAACCTAAGCGCTGAAACAATCTTTATGAAACAATTTATAATGTGGTTGAAATGACATTTGCCTTTCGTTTTTATAATCTATTGAAATTTTGATTCGGATTGCAATCAGTCATTCCCTAACAAAGATGCCCAGTCTCTAGGCTACCATTATTTCTTTATCGTCATTAGAGGGTTGAGAAAAAGCCCTATAACAAACCAGGATTATCACAGTAGAATCCAGGTGAACACGACTGACACTGGGCGTCTGACTGGAGGCTGGTCTGGTTACTGAAGGTACCTAATGGGCAGGGGTAAGTGTGACTGTCTCCAGTTCTTACAAGGCAGTAATACCCAGGCAGACAATCACTGGGGCTAACAACACCATGGCTAGCCACACTATACAACACTGCCGCTTCTACAGGATCACAATAACTGCAAAAATATACAACAAACAAATGCTACATGTAAGTATATGTACATATACATGTAGGTTTATTTTTCTGTCAAACTGCAACAAAATGGTTGGAAAGAATATTTGGGAAACCTGCCCAAATGAAAAAAGACGTAATTATTTAAAAGCTATTTAACACTCTCTTACACTGAACAGATTCTAGTTCACACAATTGGCTGACTGGGACCTTTTTGTCTTTGAGGGCAATAGGAACCACGGTATCCAGATTTAAGCACCTATTAGCCAGCAGTAAATAACTCAGCAATCCACAATGACCTCAAAAAATATTTCACTATTCAATGCTCACTGCGAAATAATCATATTTGGGTTTTGGGTTTATAGCAAACTTTAATAGGTTATTTCACTCATTTGACAGTGCACCAGCCCTTTGAGTGAAGGAAACCAAACTAAATGACACTGGAAACACCACAGGACATTTACAGGAAAAACAGAGGACGTCACAGTACATTAGCTTCCACGAATCACACACAATTATCATGTGAAGTGAAGCTTTGCATAGATGAAGGCTATTAGTCTCTCCATTCCATTACGGCTATCGTGAAAATCAGTGAATACTGACGATTTGTCCACGTTTAAATAAAGATTATTATTATTATTATTATTATTATGAAAAGGTGATCAATTAATGTTAACGACAAAGTTGGAGCACATACCTTCCAGGCGGGCAGTCCTTACATGAACTCTGTCTCTCCTCATCCTGATATTCTCCAGAAAGGCAGGTCTCAGGCTGAGCATTCCCACCAGCACAGAAGTGACCAATGGTACAGTTATAATCATTTGGGGTACCAGTGGTTTGACCGGGTGGGCAATAATAACCTGGTAAACAGGCTCCTGTGTAGTTTGTATTAGCTAACCCTGAGCAGAAAAAGCCTGCAGTGCAGGCCTGGCAATCACTGAGCATTGTATTGCCAGCTGTGTTAGAGAGAGTTCCCGGAGGACATGGGGACGGCACTCCAGTACCCACCTCACAATAGTGACCTGGAGGACAAACTGTATCTGGTGGATCAGGACGAGACGCACTTCCGTTACAGTAATACCCAGCAAGGCAGTCACCGTCAGGGGCGGGTAATCCATATTGTAAACAGTATTTACCAAGATCACAGGGTACTGGGAAAGAAGATCCAACTGGGCAATATGATCCAGGCCAGCATTGACCTCCTGTGTAGTTTAACACTGGACAACTACACTCAGATAACACAGAAATGTTTCCTGTTGTAACTGGTTCAGCCATGAATGATCCTCCAGTACAGTACCACCCTGCACTGCAGTCACCTGTAGGGGCTGACAGGCCATCAACTGAAATGGAAAATAATAATAAACTTACAAACATCTTCCTTTCTAGTTGAAAACAGTACAACCAATGCAAGAGTGTGAAATATTATTGCCAAATAAACCCTAAACAAGTGACCAAATACTGCAACCAAAATATGTCAAATCTTATAGGTGCGCTATACCTCCCTACATTGTACATTATACATTATAGAAATAAATAGGTGAGAAAATGTGTTTGCCACTCATCTATATTAAAACAGAGATGATAATGTCTAGACCGAGAGAATAATCTTATAAGACATCCGTACTTTCACAGTACTGGCCAGGAGGACAGGCCAAGCAGTCAATGTAATCAGCACTTCCATTGGTGGGGTTGTAGGATCCTTTGGGACAAGGGTACTGATTGGCTGAGAGTGTTCCCTGAGGACAGTAGTACCCAGAAGGACAAACTTGAGTACTGTAATCTGTGGAGTTCTCAGGACAGTAATATCCAGGCAGACAATCTGTACATAGAGACTGGCGCGGACTGTCACTAAAAATACAAATTGAACATTTTGCAGAAAACTAAAGATATTTTAACGATATATGGCCATTAGAAAAAGAAAACAAACTGTGACTCACTTGGCCTGTTTATGTTGTATTTTGTCATGGTTGTAACACGAAATGAAGTAATTTCCACAAACAAGCAAAAATATCTGCCATTGTGACTGTTTTCTATGTTATTTTAAGCTGTTTCTATTAGAAACTCCTTAAAGGAGTACTCAATATTATTTAATAAATAACTGTAGTTCAACTTCAAGTAAACTCTGTTGGCAATATCGTCTAAACAAAATGAGATTCTTTAAGACTGTGGTAGTTTATTTTGTTAAATGGAATCAGCCTCTTCAGTTAAACATATCATATCCGTTTTACTGATGATGGCATAATCAGGCTGAAATATATTATCTATACCAACATGACTTCTTTATTCGGAGTTTCTCTTATTCTATGGTACTATAAATTGATCAGTGGAACTACTGGCGATAGTTTATTTTATTCAGTTACATTCCTTACAAAACTTTTAAATCAAATGAAATCATCAAGAATGTATGATGTGTGCCTGTAGTTTACCTGTATGATCCTGAAGCACAAGGTATTGGGTCTGTAGTTCCCTCAGGACAGTAATGACCTACTGGACATTCTCCACCATTCCCCGAATGAGCTCCATTAGGAGTCGCACTGTTCACACCTGAGATTACAAGGTCCATGAGTATTTTACTCGTCATTCAGAAAATAAAAAATAATAAATCTATTCTGATTCTGTTTCAAAATATTGTTCTTACGCAGTGCCGGCAGTGGTTTTACTGTGTGCTTCACTGTTGTTTTTTTAAAGCTTCATTGAAGCGATTCACAAACAAGATAGCAACCATTATAAACATTAACTAAACACATCATCAGGGTCAAAATACCTATAATGACATCAAAGAAGAAAACGTTAGAAAATAGCTGTCAGCTATCTTTATTTATTATTATTATTCCATTAAGATTGTCATATATTTTTATTAAATAATATTGAAATTGTTCATAGAAATCAATGTATAATTATATTCTATTACATTTCCTGAAAAAGCCAAATTGCTACCAAAACAATTGACAAGAAGATTTATTGTTACCTGACTGACAGAAGTAACCAGCAGAACAGTTTCCAGAAACTTGAAAAAGAGCTGGGGTGCCACAGTATTTCCCTCCGTCACACTGTACACACTGAGATATATCGTAGAGGCCATATATTGGGTTATAGGAGCCAGATGGACAGAGTTGTAAATCTGCACCTGTCCTGGCAGGGCAGTAATAGCCAGGGGGACAGGGGTCTGCTCTGTCACGGTTCACACACGTAAAACCTTCTGGGCAGTCGTAGCACACAGTAGCTCCTGTGTGGTTAGTGAAGGTTCCATTTGGACAGAATAAATGCTGAGGGGATCCGAGAGGGCAATAGGAACCAGCAGGGCATATATCACCAGTTATTCCATCTGTAGGAGCAGGGGAGCTGGCCCCACCTACACAGTAAAACCCTTCCAAACAACTACCAGAAACAGCAGAGAGCCCAGTGGAGTTACAAAAATCCCCAGGATCACAGCTTAGACAAGCAGTTATGTTATTCATTCGGACATATGGTTGGTATGTTCCCGCTAAACAAGCTACAGGTTGAGGACTTCCTTCAGCACAGAAATGACCAACAGGACATTCATCCCCATAGCTCTTCCCAACCGGATTAGCTTCTTCAGAGCCGTTAGAACAGTAAAATCCAGGTAAACATAACCCAGAGGTAGAATTGAGACTCGAGTCAGCACAATACTCTCCTGGGGAACAGGATGTACAGTCCACTAGAGACGGCAGTTTACTGCGACTTCCAAAAGTACCTTTAGGACAAGGTGTTGGAGTGATAGAGCCATTAAGGCAGTATGTTCCCTGTTCACACGGTCCACCTTGTGGTGACAGCAATGGAGCTGGGGAAGCTGATCGCAAGACACAGAAATAACCAGCACTACACAATCCTGCGGGAGCAACAAGACCTTCAGCATCACAGTAATAACCTGGAGAACAATCCTGACATTCTGATAGACCTTCCAAACCAATTATATTTCCAAATGTCCCAACAGGACAAGGGTTTTCTCTATCTGTCCTGGTTCCATTTGGACAATAATAGCCAGGGGGACAATCTTTAGTTATAACCACACCATGAGACGAGGAGTTGACTCCACTCTGTTGCTCAGCGATGGCTTCGTTGAGATCACAATACTTCCCAGCAGGACATTCGATACAGGAACCTTGTTCAGGTATAGGTTGATAAGTTCCTGCATCACAGGGAACCTGTTGAGGACTTCCTTGAGGACACTTATGTCCAGGCAAACATCTATTTCCGGGTGGCTGAGGAACAATCATACCCTCGGGGCAGAACCAGCCTACATCACAATCACCATTAGGGGTGTGTCGTCCTGTTCCAGAACAATACATACCAGCCGTGCAAGGGAGACAATTACTCTTATTATGATTACTGAATCTGTCACTAAACTCCCCTTCATCACATGCAATTGGAAAAGGACTAGCAAGTGGGCAGTAATGCCCTTTAGGACAAACGTCACCTGTCGTGTCATTGACTGGATTTGGAATTACGGCACTTTGGCTACAATAATAACCTGGTAAGCATTCTCCACTAACTGTTTCGAGCTTGTCTGTCAGGCAATAGTAACCAGGAGTACATGGCAGAGGTGCGGAAGATCCTGTGGGACAGTAAGTTCCTGCTGTACAATATCCACCAGTTGTTACAGAGGGACAATCACAAAGACCCCCTGTAACATTTCCATTGTCAGATGGTTCGTCTGTCCAGGAACCCAGTGTGCAATACCACCCAGGAGCACATGGTCCAGTCGGAGTAGACAGTCCAGGTTGTGGGCAGTAGGAACCTGGGGTACATAACTGACAAACATCTGGACTAGAACCCTTTGTTAGATTGTTAAAAGTACCATTGGGACAAGGATACTGCTCTGCAAATTCTGTATTGAGTGGACAGTAGTGACCTGATAAAGAGAGAGAGAAACAAATCACTTGAGAACATTTTCATAAAACAAACAGGCTGTATAAAAACATTTAGAGATACATTTGCAATTTAATTGAATTCTGCAGTTTCAGAGGAATATATAACTCAATCAAATACTTTTTGTCTTCCTAGAGGCAATGCATATAATAAAAAATAAAGAATATAATTTTCAAATAAATTTTTTAATCATGTTAATATAATAATAAACAAATGAACACACCTAGTGGACAGTCTGTGAAATTGCTGCTTCGAGATGTACAGAAATAACCAGCAGGGCAATCGGTACAATTTGCCTGCAAATCCCATGAATTATATGTGCCAGGCAAACATGGCTGTGGTTGCCATGAACCAATGGGGCAGAATGTGCCAGCTAGACATGGCCCACCGGTGACTGTAGCGATGGATGGGGATGATAGATTGGATCCTCCAGCACAATAAAATCCTTCATCACATAATCCAGTAGGGTACCAGAGGCCTGGGATCTCACAATAATGACCCGGCAAACACTGCTGACATCCACTTTCTGATGTTAATCCTGTGACATTGCTGAAGTAACCAGCAGGACATGGAGTTGGATCTTGAGTTTGTTGGAGGCAGTAGTGACCTTCTGGGCACGGACCAGCATCTCCATTAGTTAACCCTGATGGTCTTTGTGAATCAGCTTCACTTCTACAATAGAATCCAGCGTCACACGGGCCAGTTTCTGAGGTAGCATTTTGATGCTCACAATAGAAGCCTCCAGTACATGCAGTACACTGAGTGACATTATATAATCCTGTAGATGCACTGAAAGTTCCAGAAGGACATGTTCCAAAAACATGACCAGTTCCTTCAGGACAGAAGAAACCAGCAGGACATGTCTGAGGGTTGGAGCCTGTAGTACAATAATAGCCTGCTGTGCACAACAGACAGAGGTCATTCAGGGTCGTATCTGTGTATGTTCCTGGTACACAAAGTATAGGAACAGCTGTGCCAGATGGACAATAATGGCCTACAGGACAAACATCGCCAGTGATTCCATCCACAGGACTAGAAGTGGAAGCATTCCCAGAACAGAAGTACCTGGCTGAACAGTTCCCTGATGGTGTAATCTGGCCAGACGATGCACAGTACCGCCCAGGGTCACAGCCAACACATTCACTCTCCAGTTTAAGACCTGTCAAAGTAATTAATAGAAAATAAAAATGTCATTCAACATAAAG
Source organism: Katharina tunicata (assembly GCA_032466195.1). Taxonomy (NCBI): domain Eukaryota; kingdom Metazoa; phylum Mollusca; class Polyplacophora; order Chitonida; family Mopaliidae; genus Katharina; species Katharina tunicata. Next base: position 25,607 of record JAVFBZ010198669.1, on the reverse strand, counting down.
ATATACTTCATAATTGTTTTATGAGAAACAAAATAATTTAAAGTAATTAAGTCAAATAAAATATGTTTACACTGCACATGCAACTCGTCAGCTATAAGGTTTTCATTATCTTACAGTATCAAAGGGATATAGACAACTTTAATGATCACCCTGAGGACAATAATAGATAGCAATAAAAGATTCTAACAATTCTTTATGGAATAAAGGATATTCTTGAACAAGTCAAAGCAAAGTTACCTTCTGTGGGATTATATGAACCAGGTGGACATAAAGATGGAACAGAAGATCCTTGTGGGCAATATGCACCAGCAGGGCATATATTACCAGTTATATTGTCAGTCGGACCAGGGGAAGAAGCTCTCTCAATGCAGAAATAGCCTCCATGACATGGGCCAGTTGGTGAAGAGAGACCTTCTGTGAAACAATAACTGCCGGGAGTACATGGACTGCATTCAACAGCCGACTTCAGTTCTGTTTGACTACTGTAAGTCCCTCTAGGGCAGCCAAATTCTGTGGCATATTTAGTACCATTAGGACAATAATATCCACCTGGACATTCCACTGGGTTTTGAACACCATGTGAGCACACTGTATCATTCTGTAGAGTACTATCACAGTAGAACCCAGCAGGACATTCTTTGCACGTGTCCTACAAAATAATAGCGTACAAAAATATAAACAGCATGACACCACCGGTAATAATTCTTATCTGACCAAAATACATAATTTATATTGACATTAATATCATAAATACCTATAAGATTTGTTGCCTGCTTAAGCTTTGGGGAGGGCAACTGCACGCAAAACACTAACGACAAACAACAATATACAAAGTATTTCATAATTCAAAAAAACACAAGAAACAAATGTCAACCATCTGCTTTAACTAAAAGCATCAAGTGCGATCTAAATCTAAAATTTTTAACATGAGATTCCCAGTCCTACTTACTTGACCAAATTCATCCTGATATGTTCCAGAGACACATGCTAGCTGTGTTGAGCTTCCAAGTTCACAGAAGTGTCCTGGAGTACATATATAATCTGATGGAGAACTAACATTTTGCCCAGGAGGGCAGTAAAAGCCAGAAGAGCAGGGGCCTGAGGGGGCAGCCAGTCCACTATTATCACAGTAAAATCCTGCAGCAAAAGAGTTACACAGTTAGTAGCATTGGCAAAAGTCCATAACCGTAATATAAGCTATTAGTCTTGGCACATCCAAACTTATCAGTTATTTATAAGAAAAGAGAAAAAAACAACACTTTACAATATAGGTCAAATTAATACTGGTTTTATATTAGGCACATCAAGATTTAAATCTTGGACATTATGCAAATGAAATCAGACACTTACCTTGAGTACATGGCTGACAAGCACTAAAATGTTGGTTTCCAGTTGCGTTAGTAAAGTAACCTGGTGGACAAGCAAAGGGTACAGCTGTCCCTTGGGGACAATAGTGACCAACAGGACACAAGTCTCCGGTAGCATCTCCTTGAGGATCAGGACGACTGGTGCCCAAGCTACAATAATAACCTGCCGAACATTCCCCTGTGGCATTTGATAACCCGGGCTGATCACAATAATAACCTGAAACAAGTCGAACATAAAATATTACATTGAAATTAGAATTAACCTATTCACAGACTTAAAAGACAAATCACACGTCATCAACCTGATGTACTCGATCGCCTGTTAATTTAACACCACTTTTTATACAGCCTACATAAAGTCTCTACATTAAAAATGTACTGTAAATTGTTGAAACTAACCTGGTGGACAATCTAGAGGATTGCTTGAACCCAGTGGGCAGATTTCTCCAGGTTGACACTGACCACCAGTCACATTGCTTGGACAGAAACAGTTTCCAGAAATGCTCACATTCCCGTATTCTGTAGGTTGATTGGACCAGGCTCCAAGCAGACAATACCACCCCTCAGCACACTGTCCAGTTGAAGAGGAAAGACCAGACGTCTCACAATATCTGCCTGGGTCGCATGGCTGACAATCGTTTATGGTCTGTTTGCCAGGGGCACTGTTGTAATAGCCTTTAGGACATGGGTACTCCTCTCCATAACTTGCTCCAGTAGGACAATAGTGACCAATATTGCATGGATTTCCAGAATAAGATGTTGAATTCTCTGGGCAGAAATAGCCTGCCAGACAAGGAGTACAAACTGCTTGGCCTGTGGATGGGTTGTAAGATCCTGCAGGGCAGCCAAGAGGATAGGAGGTTCCGTTGACGCAGAAATGACCTGCAGGACAAGGCCCACCCGTGGCATCTTCAACAGGGTTGTTTGGGGAAGTCGATCCTTGAAGACAGTAGAAGCCAGCCCAGCAATCCCCAGCAGGACTAACAAGACCCTCACTGTCACAGTATTTGCCATAAGAACAGTCGGTACATTGGGAAGATGCTACCAACTTCACGTTGCTGCTGTAGGTTCCAACTGGACATCTTTGTGGAGTGGTAGTTCTTTGTGGACAGAAATGACCAGGAGGACAAGGGCCTGCAGTTCCAGTGTTATTCACGTCTGGAGTAGCAGTGTTGGAACCAAGAGTACAGAAATAGCCAGCATCACACTCTCCAGTTACAGTTGTAGAATTGGGTTCACCGCAATAGTAGCCACCTGTACATTGAGTACAATTATTGATATCCCATAGACCAGAATCTGCACTGAACGTTCCAGAGGGACAAGACTGCCACACAACACCAGTTCCTTCAGAACAATAGAATCCTGGTGGGCAGATTTCAGGAGTCAACCCGGTCACACAATAATGGCCAGGTGTACAGTTCCAACAAGCATCGGCACCAGTATCTGTCATATATGTACCATCTGAGCAGGGAATTGGTATTGTAGTTCCAACTGGACAGTAATGACCAGCAGTACAGGGAGCACCAGTGGTACCACCATCGTTTGGAGTTGGGGTGACAGCTTTCCTTGAGCAGTAGAATCCAGCATCACATTCTCCAGATGGCTGTGTTAATCCGGTTCCATTACAGAAGGAGCCTCCTGTACAGTCCTGGCATTTGGTAGTGTCTCCCAATCCTACACTGTTTGACCAAGTTCCTAATGAACAAGGGTCAGGAACAATTGTACCGGAAGCACAATAATGACCAGCCGGGCATAAGTCTCCTGTCACGCCATCTGTAGGTTTCGCAGAAACTGAACCGTTCATACACCAATACCTAGCAGAGCAGTCTCCTGAAAGAATCACAGGCATTAATTAAAATCTGGTGAAGCCCATCAATATTAACATTGATAATGTAAGAATGAATTATCACTGTTCAGGTTCAATATTAAAGAACTAATTTAATTTAGGTCCCTCTGGTTAGTATTTAACATAGTACTAAGGATATTTCACTCAAATGGCGAGGTTGCCATTACCTTGTAAGGTGGAAAACCAAAATAGAACCTAGTAAAACCCCAAAACCACATCTGACTGAAATATAATAAACCTTAATATATTCCAAATATACCTTGTCAACAACGGGACTCAAACGTATACTGGATTGAATGAATGGGAGTCGGCAGACCAACACTTATCCAACTGGGCCACTCCACATCCCAAATGCACATGATAAACAAACAGCTGTTACTAGTAAAATGCTATTTGCTGTGTATTATTTTGCAGAATAATTTTTTAAAAAAAATTAGAAACCTGTGACTGTCTCCAGGCCTACTGTTTCACAGTATTTCCCTGGATCACATGGTGTACACTGCTCCATCCTCTCAAGTTGTGTATACGGGTTATAGGTTCCTTCAGGGCAGCCATATTGATTGGAAAATTCGGTACCATTGAGGCAATAAAATCCCTTGGGGCATGGGTAAGCTGAGTAATCATTCAAAGGACCATCAGCAAATGCACAGTAAAAGCCTAGAAAAGGAAAAAAAACAATTGGTATAAAATTCATATAAGATGTGTAGATTTACAGAACTCAGAATTTAACTCTTTATTTTTCAGTATTCACAAATTTAAAACAGTTCTACCTTGAAGATGCATTTAGGATTAGAAAATAGGGGTATAGAGAGCCAAAGAAAATAAAAAATGCAATAAAGTTGAAACATCAAATTGGTACAAAGTGGAAGATAAAACATGAGTATTTGGTTAAAATGCAAAAAAAAAAATCTGCAATCCCTGCAATAAGTTACAGAAGAACAAAGGAGTAATTGAGATTTATGGTTAACAGGAAACATACCATTGCAAAGGTTCACTTCAGAAAAACAAACTCATTTTAATAGATGAGGAGCATGGGATACAATCTCATATGAAAAAATAGACATCCTTATAAGGTTTAAGTAGATTCCTTACAGAGATAAAGTCAACATAATTAAATCTAACATTTTTTTCTATTATTAGACAAAACAGAACTAAACCTAGTCTGATATTAACTAACTCAGGACACATCTAGATCGGTTACTTTCATATATAAATCCAGGATCAACAATGAGAGCGCCCTAAACACACTTTATGATGATGGGACTTTTTATTTAAATCAAACTCTATATGAATGCAGGGTCATACCTGATGGACAGAGTTTACATGTGCCTTGTCCTGTCTGGTCCTGATAACTGCCAGCATCACATGCCACCTCCTCAAAGCTTCCAATAGGACAGTAATAGCCAGCCCTACAGGTCAATGGGTTACTCACATTCTGACCAGTGGGGCAATAGTAACCTAAACAGCAATGTTACAGGAGGGTAACAAACTTTACAATTTATAGACATCCAGGTATACTAAAGGAAATAACAAACAGGTTATCCGCACAACCATATTCTAAAAGATTGATTGAGGGATTACACTATACTTATTAAACACCTGATGTCCAATCCAGGTGAAAAATAACCACCCTCAATGACACAGGAATACCCTAAATCCTCAACAAATTTGACACCTAAGGGCACAAACTTTAAGTAATTTATTGAATGTTTAAGTGTGAATTTGGAACTAAAACTTAAAAAATTCTGGTGATTTATAAGTCTGAACTTTATAAAAATGTCAAAATTGCATGACTTCACTTCTAACCTTTTGCATAAAATGTAGTTTTATAAGTTGCAAAGGGGGTCGAATTTGTCGAGCATTTAGGGTATACGGTAACTTTTTCAGTTGTGAATAACAGATTCATATAACACTATCAGCCCATGTGAAAAAAAAACATAGTTCTTTTAATTTTACAAACTTTATAGTAGTAAACAATAATATTGAATCATCAACAGATTATGATAAATAGTGATATTTGTTTTGTATTTCAACCATGTATACCAGCTTTGCAACATTTACCAAACACTTTAGGAGATAATGAGTAAAGCATGCAAGCTCTACACATTCACTATACCTACTATCAAAAGCAACTCATATGTAACATATTTGTAACCAGTTACAGACCATACAATTGCATAATCCGTTTTTTGGACAGACTGAATGGGGTACCGGCAGAACTGGTTCGCCAGATGTCACTGTTGTGAAGTAGGACTTTTAGCCGCTGCTCAGCTGCTTTGACAGTACCAGCCTACCGGAGTACTTTTATACGTGTACATGTATGTAAGTATTTGAACGTATTGACAGCAGAGTTAGGCGTGAATGCATGGGTGTCCCACTTCACTCACGCGCCATCTAGCGAACAGCCGGTACCCCATTGCACTGTTCATTGAATGAGTCAATGCTAAAGAACAGTTTCTCATAATATGCCACTGCATCTATTGTTAAGTAATATAAAATAAGATGAAGTATGAAGAAAAAATTATTTTTGGTACGGAAGACATATTTCTGATTTTTCTATTTTTGAGTTAACCTGAAACACATACATGTATAATGACACATTGTCACAGAACTTTTAAAGACTGATGTTTTCGTGTCCACTTCACTTTAAGACTCTGGTTGACAGTTCCCCTGGAAGCCCTCATAACTATCATATACCCAGAGAAGCTAAATACATGTATTAGACAAACCTTCATCGCATGGTCCAGTTGGGGCGACCAGACCTTCATTGGCACAGTATGAGCCCTGTGTACAGGACAGGCACTGGTCAGCTGATGTGAGGCCTGTCTGATTAGAGAATGTACCTCGAGGACAGCCGGCTGGGTTTGTATCAGATCCTGCGGCTAAAAGTTTAACAAAGAACAAGAAAGTGAGATTTTGTGCCTTTAAACTCGAGCTGGTATCTTTGTGTCAGTAGACAAGGAGTCTGTCTTTCAAGAGTATATTAACTGCAAACCAATGTTGTATGTAAGCACATGGTTTAACCTTTAAACCCAGTCCTGATAATACATAATAATTATGTCTGGGTCCAATTACCTGCAAACAAGGAAGTTAGGACACAATTCAAAAGGAAAACAATATTAAGCAGAAAAAATAAATTTATAAACTGAGGATGACACATCAATTTAATGGTAAATTTTCTAAGGTTTATCGTTCATTATTCTCCATTCTCCATATAGAATTTGATTCTATAGATAATTTGATAATCTATATTGTTCTACAGAATAACAGATACTCTGGACAAGGGCAACTTGAGGAAGCTCCTTGTTTGAACGGAGTTTCTGTTATTCTATGTTACTCAAAACTAATCTGTTGAACTACTGGTTATATTGTTCTGTTAACATCATTTTGTTCCATGTATATTAATATTGCACATTGTATTCTTACCACAGTATCTTCCCGGGGGACAGATATTTCCTGTGATTCCATCCGTGGGGTCTACTCTAACAGAACCCAGGGCACAGTAATAGCCTGCTGAACACTGACCAGCCACATCAGCAAGACCTATCAAACAACAAATAGGTTCCTCAGTAACATATATCTAACATAGTAGGTAAGTAACACGAAACAATACTCACTGACAAATACTCATTTGGGAGCATTTTCAGTGTAAATATATAAACTAAACAATATTACAAATATCGTATCTATAATGTCTGATATTTCTTTAAGAAGGAATTCTTTGTCACTGGTCTTGTTACTAGAGTAAAGTCTAAAAGATAGAATAATTGGCACAAGATTCCAATTTAAAAGAACAGTGGATATCAAAAACCTCATTTGCATATTAACTAGCACCCATGAAGAAGATTTAATATTTACATACATGTACCACAGTCCGCTTGAATGACTGACACCACAGAATTAATATACAGGAATGCATTTTTAATAATGTAGCAAAACCAAATATATAACCCAAAATATCAAGTATCAAAGCCTTTACCTGGGATATCACAATAATGTCCCTCTCTACACAGAATGGGTTCATTTGATCCTTGTGGGCAGTAATAACCAGCTTCACACTGACCGCCTGTTGCACTGCTAGGACACAAGCAGTCATTTGAGGTATAGTTACTGTAATCTACTGGCTGACTCGATTTCGCTCCACTCACACAAAAGTAACCTAGAAAGATGAGCAATGTAACAAAAATGATCAATGTGTTTTGGAGACAGAGAGACTTATTACATTTTGAAATTAAATTAAAAAAAAACCAAAAAAAACAATACGTATAGAGATTAAATATTGTTGACATTTTGTCATATAACATGCATACTTTCAAAGTTCAGCACAGCGTCCATTGGTGTCTGAAATCTTTCAAATTGACTATAGAATCCACAGTTGGTAAAGAAATATGTGTAACTATTGGAAGTTATGAACAGTAACTTTAAATATTGATATCAAATACACAGTTGTTTAACAGTCCACTTTCCAAAATCCATTTTCTTAATCAAAATTGTAATCATATGTTTATTAATAAATTCTTCTTACTAACCACTATCACAGAGTCCACTTGGCATTGAGAGTCCAGTTTGACCACAGTAATATCCACCTGGACATGTGTAACAGTCACCCACAGACTGACCTAGAGTAATGTTCCTGAACATTCCCCTGGGACATGGGTACTCAGTACTATAACGAGTACCATTGGGGCAGTAGTGACCCTCAGGGCAAAGGAAGCTTTCATAAGAAGTTATATTTTCTGGGCAGAAATAGCCTGAGGGGCAACTGAAGCATTCCGATTGACCGGTGATGTTATTATATGTGCCAGCATCACATCCCAGAGGATAGGAAGTACCCAACGGGCAATATCTGCCTTCTGGACACGGGCCACCTACTGCTGGGTCAGCTCCTAAAATAGACAATAACAAATCAATAAATTAAACGATTGATTAGTGTTTATAATAAAGCGGTATTTCATTCATATGACGGCAGCTTATTTTAATTTTTCTTCTAAGAATACATAACGGGATATCTATTATATTAAATGTGTATCTGTTTATGGTAAATTTTCAACATTGTGACCATGCTTTAACATCTGTAAATTTGGACCATATTTTAACAACAAATAATCAGAAGCTTAACAAATTATATGTAGCTCATGACGACAAAGCGAAGTGCTTCAAGATAGACTGATTTAAGACGTCAAATTTTATGTATCAATTTTTTGGGTTAGTGCGGTACTCAGGGGAATTTCACTTATATGATAATAATTCTTTGCCAGTGTTTGGCCAAAAACCAGGAAGAAACCTTGGAACCTCCATCTCTATAGTCAGCAAGAACTTAAAGTACCTGTTGGATTTGATTCAGAATTTCCACGTAGACAGTAGAAGCCTGGATCACATGGTCCTGACGAATCTGTCAAGTTAACGGAGCCGCAGAAATCACCCAGCCGACAAGGAAGACAATCTGCCAATGCTTCGCCTTGTATGGCATCTCTGTAGGTTCCCATGGGGCAAGGAATAGGGTCCTCTGTTTGTTGTGGGCAGTAGTATCCAGCAGGACAAGGGCCCCCGAGGCCACTGGAAGTCAATTCAGTTGGGGTGCTTACATTCACGCCTGAATAACACAACAAAAATAAGAGAATTACTGTACTAAAATACTATAATTCCAATACCAGAACATATTGAATGGCTACATAAAAAAAAACACTTAACTTTCCAAAGTTAAGAATCAATTTATATTATGAAAAGATTCAACTTTGTGAGCTCAATTTGATCAATTTTTTTACCATACTTATAACTTCTGTATTTAAACGATAAAATATAATATGGGATTATAGGATTACCTTGTTTACAGTAGTATCCTGCTGAGCACTGACCAATGCCTGTGTCATTGAGACTGGGATCAAAGTCAACTGCACCTAGTTTATCACAATAGTAGCCACCCAGACAAGGCTTACAGTCAGACTCAAAAGCCATACCTGAAACAAAAACAATAATAAGGCTTTATAAAATGGTAATAAGGAAATGTGTATCTTTATCCACAAAACTAGGACATCTAACGCAATTTTATTTTTGTGAGATAAAATTATTATAACATCATGTCACAAAACATCAAGTAGTTAATGTATAAGTTTTAAATTTACAATAAATTGATAATTTAACCCATGTGACAATGTAAAATGAAAAGGAAACCGGACTTGTTCGACACTGTCAACAAATAATGACAAGACACACAAAGGTGGGCTAATATGGTGAAGATAAAGTCTAGTTGACAGGGACAAAGAAATCAAGAACAAATCTTTTCATCTAGTCCAAAGCTAGAAGCTCTAGAAATCAGTCTGTAACCTGTCAACATTAAACAAAGTTAAAGAAATTAAGCATATGTATGCCAGAGTATGTATTTTAAAGTCAAGCACCGCATACCTAGATCAGGGTTGTAGGTTCCTCTGGGGCAGGGTGGCTGAGCAGATGTTGTGTTTCCTGGGCAGTAGTACCCTCTGGGACACTTGAGTGGCACTTCTCCGTCAGTACAGAAATAACCCACAGGACAATCAAAACAGTAGTCGAGGCCTGTTACGTTCAAAAAGGAGCCCGGAGGACAGCGTATGGGTTCACCTTCAATGAACAAATAATATATGAGAAAAAATCTTCTTTAGAATGGAAAAAGAGACCTTGCATTAGAGATTGCAAATAAGTAAACTATATACAGTTAAATAACAGTTGTCGTCTTTTTTTTTCCAATCTGAGAAAACTAAAATCTCTAGTAAAGTATTTTTTTATTAACTTTAACTGTATCTTGATTTTAAGGCCCAGTTATATTTCTTTACACTTCCCAAACTTAATATGGTGCTAAATAAACCCAGTTACCTGTTCCTTCTGGGCAGTAGCTACCAGTGGGGCAGTATGATCCTGTGGCTCCTCCATCATTTGGTTTATCAGTCAGAGCTCCTCCGCGGCAGTAATAACCAGCAGAACAGACTCCATTAGGCTCTGTCAAAGCTAGTCCAGAGCAGACCTTTCCAGGGTCACAGGACATACAATCAGACAGGCCAGCATTTCCAGTGTAGTTACTGTATGTGCCATTAGGACAGGGTGAGTGGGCGAATTCAGCTGTTCCCTCTATACAATAATACCCAGGTGGACAGAGATCACCAAAGGACTCCCCAACAGGAGTAGATGTGTTAGCTCCAGAAGAACAGTAATGTCCAGAATGGCATGGAGTATTTGGAGCGCTCAAACCATAGTATTCACAAGCTTGTCCTGCTGTGCAAGGGTTACAATGTTCTTCAATAAATTTACCAACATCGTTTAAGAAGGTTCCTCTGGGACAGGGTGTTGGGTTCTCGCTTCCCTCGGGGCAGTAGTTCCCTGTAGGACATATGACTTCAGTCACAGTACCAGTGCCATTACAGTAATAACCCTGTGGACAGATGAGACAAGCAGAAGACCTTTGTGCGGGTTGATATTGGCCTCTTGGACAGGGTTCCGGTTTAAATGCCCCTGGCTCAGAGTAATGTCCTGCTGGAGTGTCATACTGTGTGGGAACACCAGCACCTCCAGTACAGTAGTAACCTGCTGCACACTGGTCAGAGACACCAGTACCACTAGAGCCTGCACAGTAAAACCCAGGGTCACATGGAATACAATCAAACTCTGTCTTTGCACCAGGAGATGCACTGTATTTTCCTACAGGACAGGGTGTAGATACTGCTGAGCCTGGAGGACAGTATCCCCCAGCTGGACATACACCTCCAGTGGCTCCATCTGGTGGTGCAGATGTGTAAGCTTTTTCTCTGCAATAAAATCCAGCATCGCACACATCTGTTGGTGCAGTCCTACCAATTCCATCACAGTAATAGCCACCAGGACATGGTGTACAGTCAGAGCTTCGTCTAAGTCCCAGAGAATAGCTGTAAGTCCCTAATGGACAAGGAGAGGGGTATGTACTGCCACTTACACAGAAAGAACCTGCAGGACAAATTATAGGTTCAGCTAGACCTTCTCTGTCACAGTAGTATCCTGACAAACATTCTGCACAATCCTGGAAAGATTCTTTTGAAGAACTGTTTCTGTAGAAACCAATAGGGCACGGAAAGGAAAATGGGTCACCTGTTCCAAGTGGACAAAAATACCCACCAGGGCAATCTCCAGCTGGGGCACTTAGGCCTTCTGGTACACAATACTGACCAGGAGGGCACTTCTGGCAGTCTGGAACTTGCTTCATTCCAACTTTAGCATTAAAAGTGCCATTGGGGCATGGTACAGGCCAGGGATTGACATCTCCTTTAGGGCAATAATAACCTGTTCTACATTCATCTCTTACCAGATCAGGGGCTCGGTTCATTCCTTCCGGACATTCTAAACCTGCGGGACATATTCGAGAGCTCTCCATAAAAGTAAAGCTTGTAGCATTTTGATCACAATATCTTCCTGGTTCACAAGCAGTACAAATGGCTGCTCCACTGTCAGAGTAGTTTCCTTTTCCACAAGGTAATGGCTCAATATTCTCATCTCCTGGACAATAGTATCCAGCAGTACATTCTGTACAATCAGCCAAGGCTTCCCCTTTGATGGCCTCCCTGAAGGTACCACTAAATGAAGTAGACCAAATAACCAAATAAGTCATTGACCTCTCTAAGATACAGATTAAATGTTTTAGAAAAACTCTGTTAAAAATCTAGGCCTACTTCAATAAAAGTATTTCTTTCGCAAATAACTAATTAAACTGGGACATGTATTTTAATTTTGTAGAATGAGTTGTTTATTAGATCAATGTTTAACATTGTATTTCACTTGTTTATTTATTTGATTCGTGCTTAATGGAATTCCACTTATATAATGTCGCTAGCATGTGTTGCTAGTAAATGGTGGAAAACGAGGTATTTGTGTTAACTTAGAGAATGAGCTCAGTTTGCATGAATTAAAGCAATGTTACTTACGCTGGGCATGATGTTGGTAAAACAGAAGCCTGAGGACAGTAGCTTCCTGGAGTACAATCTTCACACTGCTCCCAGCGAGTGTTACCAGAATTATTACTGTAAGACCCTGCATGGCAAGGGTTGCTATCTCCTGTTGGTGTTCCTGCAAAGGAAACAAATTTTTGTGTAAAAAAAAAATTGAAAATAGGAATGAATGATAAACAATCCATTTACTAGTTACTTTATGTTGGGCTGATTGATACATTGGTATTTAAGATCATACACAAGAGTTAGTCATCCATATGGTGTTTTCCAACAATAAGCAGTGACATTAAAACAATCAAATATTACGAAAGATAATGTTCCTCTAAGTTGATGTAAGGTGCAAAGTAAATGTCAGAATAGACAAACAAATACAAAGGAAATAAGTCCCTGTTCCAACAATAGTTTACTTTAATTGTTTATAGAAATGTATCTATAGATCACCCTGTTTCAAAAAGACTCAGTAACTATCTATTTTTCAGGACCATTATATAAGTCAATCCCAACATATTCAACAGAAACGATAGAGATCAGCAAACTTACCATCAGGGCACCAATGTCCTTTGAAGCATAAACCTGTTGGTGCCGAAGAACCTTCCAGACAGTACTGTCCACGAGGACAGATGTAACAATCGTCAGCAGACACTAGATTGGTCAGATTGGTGAAAGTACCAGCCGGGCATGGATATTGATTTGGAGCACCCGTTCCAGCCGGACAAAAATGACCCATCCCACAAGCCACTGGAGATTTCTGAATCCCTCCTGTTCCAAGTAAACATGCCACTGTGGGCAGACAAACTTCACACTGTTCTATAGCCGTTAGGTTGTTATGATCAGTGAAACTCCCAGCAGGACAAGCATATTCAGTTTGATTTGGACGATAATTTCCGCCTGGGCAGGAGTATCCAGGCGAGCAGGGGTAGTTAGGTTTGGTGAGTCCATAGTCACTACAAGCCATTCCGGATGTACAGGATGCACAGTATGTCTCATTCTGGCCACTTATCATAGGGTTAAAAGTCCCTGGAGAGCAGGGAGTTGGTGTGGCTGTTCCTTCTGTACAGAAGTGACCAGCAGGACAAGGTTTACAGAATTCCAGACCAGTGCTTCCTTCTTCTTCGGTGTACAGACCTGCAGGACATGGGTTGGGTGTGCCAGTCTCTGTTGGGCAGTAATGACCACGAGGACAAATACAAGTGTCACAGTACGGATCACTTGTCCCAGCTTGACAAAATCTTCCTTGAGGACAGTTCTGGCATTCTGTTTGGGCAACAGCACCAAGGTTGTTGTAAAATGTCCCTGCCCCACAAGGACTTTCTTTGTAATCGCCAGTGCTCGCAGGACAGAAGTGACCCCTTGGGCAGATGAGACTTGAACGTGGTGCACCAGAAGTTCCTTCTGGGCAATAATAACCCTGTGGACAGGGTAAACAGTAAACTTCTGCGGTAAGACCTTGGGCACCACCATATGTTCCTTTTGGACAAGGTGTCTCTATATTACCATCAGTACAGTAATAACCCTTTCTGCACTTAGCAGTGACAGGGTTGGCAGATGTACTTCCTTCGGGACAGCTGTAACCAGGATCACAATCAGCGCACACAGTGGCACCCGCTTGACTATGCTTACCCTCTGGGCAGATGACTGGGTTTAAGTTCTTACTACCAATGTCACAGAAATACCCAGCAGGACATTCTGTACAAGCCGTCACAAAACCAAGGCTAAAAAATCCATCAGAGCAGTCAGTTCCTAAAGCATCTGTGGATGGACATTCTTTACCTGCTTCACATTCAGTACACTGTGTGGATCCAGCCTCCGCATAGGTACCAGGTGGACAAGTTATCTTGTAACTATCAAATTTAGAGGGGCAAGCATAACCAGCTGGGCACTGAATACATGCATCTTGTCCACCAGCACTATAAAACCCAGTAGTACATTGAACCATAGTGTCTGAGGTTGTGCTGGTACATTCATAACCTGGGGGACAAACTGTACAACTTGTTTGAGATCCCAAAGAATACGTTCCGGCTGGGCACGTTATAATATTATCGGAGTCTGTGTTTTGACAGGCTTGCCCTGAAGGACAATCTGTACAGGCTGTTGCATTACCAGAACTGTAGAATCCAGGTGGGCAGCGACTGTTTTGGGATCCATCTGTTAATGGACATTGCCACCCTGCTGGACAAGAGTTACAGACGTCTGCGCCCTGGAATGAGTAATACCCAGGAGAACATGCTGTAGTGGTGCTGGCTGTAGTTGAGGGGCAGTAAAAACCAGCAGTACACTCTGTGCATAAGGATTGCTGGCCAATTGAATAAGAACCTGCAAATGTATAAATAAATAAAAATTCACACCTATATTTTCTGTTATCAATATCAAAACATTAATGTGTTACCAATATGCTCGAACAAAGTTTATCATGCATATTTTTTGTTTTATACACTTTAAACTTGAATTATTAAAATTATAATTTCACATTACCTGTTGGGCAGGTGTAAATATTGGCGGCTGTTGTTGTAGAAGGACAAGCTTGACCAGTTGGACAATCTGTACATGATGTCTTGCTGCCTGTAGAGTATGTGCCTGGTGCACACGCCACCGGACTCTGTGAAGTAATGGAGCAAGCATATCCAGCAGGACATGAAGTACATTGTGTGGACTTAGCCAGACTATAGCTACCACTGCTACAGGCACTCGGAGCAATACTGAAATAATAGAATGCAATATTCACAAAAACAAAAACAAAAACAGTAGAAGAAATAGAAATGATGAATTTTGTAGCCTTTAACATAAAAGGTGATTGACCTTAAGAATTTGAAGAAAATGTGCTTATAACCCTAACTATTTGTTGTTAAATACATTAACAGTAAGCTACAAAAACTGAACAATAATACATTGGATAAGTTAACGGCAGACTAACAAATATCAAATCTACTTAAGAAACCTTATTTATATATAGGGTTAACATGACTACTATAATACAAAGTCTAGAGGAAATTCATATGCCTTTCTGTTTTACGTCGACGAGATGAAGGATGTTAAACTGCGAGAATACAGATAAAACTGACTACCTAGTATCTGGACATTGACTACCAGCTGGACAATCTGTACATGATGTTTGTCCTGGTTGTCCATTAGTATGGGTTCCGCGTGGACAGTTGATGGGTGGCATAGAGGGGAAAGGACACATGGATCCTGCTGGACACTGTGTGCAGTTCACACTCCCTGCCAGGCTGTACCACCCAGAGGCACAGGCTGATAATGTATCCAGAGAAGCTTCACACTCATACCCTGTCTTACATATCACACAAATAGCACTACCCTGAAAAGTATACATCAAACAGTTTATTATTGATAAACTCTTTTATTTATTTATGGACAAATGTGCTAAATAGTTATTTAACAACTGTGAGCAAATAATAAAGAGTTAACTATTTACCTATCTTATCTTTCATTGCCTTTATCCCGAATGTTATGTGGCATAACAAAGATATCTGGATCCTTTAAACTAATTCAGTCAAATTTTAATATTTTAATATTTAAATGTGAAATGTGAAATCCAAAATAGTAATAAGAAAAACAAAGATTGGACATATGTCCCTTACTTGAATTAACTAACTAATAACTTATAAGGTCTTGACTGGATATTTTCCAAAATATATGTACCACATTTGATCAAGATATAACTAAATAACATGAACAAATAGATAACTTACGGCAGGACTATAGTAGCCAGCCTCACATGCCACGGGAGCTTTACTGGGATCTAAGCAGCTGAATCCTGTAGGACACTGTGCGCAGTTTAATTGAGCCTCAGTGGAGTGATAGCCGGACGTACAGGAGGTGGGCGGGACTGATTTATCACTGCATTCAAATCCAGCAGGACAGGGTGTACAGCTGATCACCTGGAAAACACAAAGACATAAACTGATTGAAGGTATATCATTCTTATACGGTTGATTATTGGTATTAAATATACGTGATTTTAAAAGACTGACAGAAATATCAGAAAGCCAGTCTTGGGTGAATTAGCCACACAGATTTCTTTAGATTGACTGACATTAGTGGTTTAAAGAAATTTCATTTACAGGCAAGATGTGTCTTCTTGCATTTAAGTGACTAAATATTATTTTTGGGGACACCAGATTTAACATACAACCCAGTTGAATAAGACATTGGAAAGACAAAAAACACTGCTCTTCTCAATTCAAGTTCAAAGTGAAGGAGCAATTTTTTGAAAAGTGTGACTAAGGCCAGCTCATTAGACATTATCTCTGATTTTAAAGAAAGTTTTGCAACTGTAGCTTTAACATCTTATATTGAGCTATTGTGTTCTATTCAGGTAACACCATATCCACAAATTATTATTTTGATTTACTGCATGCTCTCTCTACTTTAAAAGTAACTATTTCTAGAGCTGAAACAGTTAATCGAATACTTGATTCGGTTACAAATAATCGAATAGTAAATCACTCACAAAATAACCAAAAATTTGAGATGATCACCAAACTACATGTGTCATTGACGAATCACGTAGACCAAACAGCCGAAACATCACACTTTGTAAAAGAAATTATGTATATTCGACTGATATCTAGTTGTTTTAAGCCCAAATAATACAACTTAAAAAAATATAAATGTTGTACGTCAACTATAAAAGTTCATGCTGCAAAGTTGCAGCCTAAAAATAAAACGCGAATTAGGTCATCGCTAACATGTGCGTCCTTTCAATGATAAGAGAACTGCCACACGCGTAATTTTTTATCTGTTCAACGTACGTGTTGATATCAAGCCCTTTCTATTCTTGAGGATTTTGTTTGCCCTACTTCAAATATTAACCAAAATGTGTGCACATTGGTTAAAGCCTACAAAATATTTCTTTTAAAATAAAACTCATGTCGGTTTGTTATTGACAAACACGCTGTGGCTTTGCTTGCATGGCACAAAATACATGCACAAAATGTGTATTGTATTTTCTACAATTGAGAGCTTTTTTTGACGATTCTGTGGTTTACAATTTTAAATGCAGTTTATATGAAATGCGTGCGTTATATATCTACACGATAAACACAAGATTAGGGCCTATGTAACGCACTGAAACGCATACGTCACTGACAGCAAGAATTCATTTATTTATTAATTTGATTGCTATTTAGTATCTTGCTCAAGGGTACTTCACTTTTAAAACATCAATGACTAGCCAGAGTTTTATGGAAGAGCGAAAATAATTTAAAAAACCACACTGCAATCTTCACTTGTATGTTGGGCTGCAAATGTGAAATTTGAAAACGACGCCTAATCAATCACGTGACGTCACATTTTCAATATGGCTGTCGTTTAGAGACAAACAAGAGATCGCCGACTTGATTGAATCGGGAAAGTTCAACGCAATGAAAAATATATTGAAAGGAAGGCAAGGCAAAATACATTTAGACATCAGTAAAATAACACGATAGGTAGCAGGGTCGCACACGAGTCATTTTTTCCCCATTTATTCAAAGACTAAGGTATGTAAAGTTGCGTTAAAACTTCTAAATGGTGCTAAATTATAACGCGTAATCGAATAGTATTCGAAAACCACAAACAAGTATTCGGTTTGGAAAAATCCGTAACCGTTTCAGCTCTAATTATTTCATTTATTATGCTAATTAATTTAATGCAAGTTACTGACCATTCCTCCGAGACTGTAATACCCATCAGCACAGGCAGAAGGTGACTGACTGGGGTCCAGGCAGGAGCTGCCTGCAGGGCACAGGGAGCATTGGCTGGCACCAGAACTACTATACGTACCTACAGAAAATTCAATAGGAAAGAAACTTACATATATTTAAAAGACATTTCTTGTAAAGGTAACATTGCCCGGTAAAAACTCCAATAAAGCAACACAGAGTTAAATGCACCGCCAGTCAATTTGTTACGTATGTCTGGCATCATATTTCATGCATTTGAACACTGTTAACGTTGCACGTTGTAGAAGAATTTATTAATTGCTAGGTGAAGACCTGAAGGCTACTTAATTTGTATGCAACCATCCAGCAAGTTAGAGGGAACTTTCCACACAATTTGCTAAACGCTAGCTAAGAAGATAGATTTCCTGAACTCTAGCCGAGAAAAACGTTGAATCTAGGAGATTTCCTAAACTCTAGCCGAGAAAAAACATTGGTTCCAGTGAGATTTCCTATCTTCTACCTGAATAGAGTTTTGTTTTTAGTGAGATTTTTTTTACCTTAGGTCGACAGGGGGATTCGAACATAAACTGTAAAGTGAAGGGGACTCAGCGGTCCAATACTCAACCGATTGAGCGATGGTGCAGCTCTCTTGATGAGAAAGGCATTAGTTATAGGGGATTTTCTAAACTCTAGGTGAGAAAAACACTGGTTCTACTAAAAATTGCTTTACTGACGCAATTACAAATGATATGGTGAACTAAGGTCTAATGGAATGAGAAATAATTGTGATAGTTTTACCTCTGTAGTTAACCATTTCAACGTATTACCAAATACACCAGAAAGAATGCAGCATATACATGTAGCTAAGATATATGTATACACATGAGATAGCTGTTATGGGTTATTAATTACATTTTTAATCTGCTGTGATTATGTTACATTCAATATAAATAAAGGTACATGTACTTGCCGTTGCCACAGACTGAACAAGTACTTTGTCCCTGAGGACTGTAAGTACCAGGGTCACAGTCAGTAGCCACCACGTAGACACTGCCATCAAAACATAGTTTACCAGCAGGGCAGACTGTACAAGAGCTGGCACCTGTGCTGCTGTAGAAACCATCAGGACATTGCTACAAAAGAACAGACGAACACGATTTATTTAGGTGAAGTCCAATAGGTGAAGGATACCACTCTTTATATAATTATTAACATGTTTATATATTTGTCAAGAGTAATCACACTGGCACAGGGATATCGACTAATTCAAGTTGATAAACTGTCTCATGTTCTAGATCAATTCTGATAACATGTATATACATTTTATAAATGTTGCCTTGGAGATTTAATGTATACTATATACTGTGTACAAATCCCATTTATCATCATGCAAATACATAATTCGCAGATTAGCTTTTTTCTTTTTTAGCCCTCCCTCAAAAAAATGCTTCCTGAAAAAACTAATCTGTTCAACAACACTTTCTGCTAAAATCAAAATCTAAGTTAATGGGGGAAAGTGTTTTCAAAACTAAACTATTTTAATTTTCCTACGAGATATTGGTTCTCTTTGACTTACTGTGCACCCGACTTGTCCAGCTACGCTATAGAAGCCTGCATCACACTGTACGGGCGCTGCACTACCAGTAAGACAGGAGTAACCCTGTGGACAGGAGTTGCAGGATGCCCCTCCCTCCGTGTCCTGATAGGTGCCAGACGCGCAGATCTGGGGTGCTGACAAAGGTGAAGGGCAATAGTACCCAACAGGACAAGGTAAACAACTTGTTCCATTGGAATACTCGCCAGACTAAAATCATGAACAAAAAAATAGTATTGTATCAAAATTTTATGCATGAAATTTGATTTATTTGCTGATCCTAAACTTTGAAAATATAAGCACAATTTCACATCAAAAAAATAAATTTTAATACTTTGCATAGAAAAGAAGATGAAATACATGTAGATTAGTTGTTTGGGGGGTTTTCACGCCGCTGTACTTTAGGATATTTCACTTATATTTGCATGTTACTTTAATGGGTGAAGGGAACCACCCTACAAGACATTGGCAAAAGACAAGGCACCATAGGACATTTACAGGATGAAAAACAGGACACCACAATAAAGCAGCTAAATGATCTTGATGCTCCTTAGCTCAGAGAGCACCAGGACACAGGAAGCTCTCGTCAACAACCTAACGAATAGAAGGAGCACCATTAATTGAAGGGGTTCAAAACGTCATGCATTAGTCTTCTTACAAAGTTTTGCTTGATTACATGTCTTGTTTTTAATGCTGTAGGTTTTGATTTATTGCTATTGAAGTAGGTTTGATTAAACTTGAATCTTTTTTTCTTATAAAGTACCGATAAACAAAATAACAGTTCTACAAAATGTATACTAACATTACAGGAAGTAGGAGTCCCTCCGGAGCCACATGTTTTACCAGGTGGGCATGCTGAACAACTTGTGGCACCCGCATTGGAAAACTGAAACAAATTAATGTTAATACTAGACGAAAATCAAGGAATGGTCATGCTGAATTCAAAACGCATGATAACAAGAAATAAAGAGTTTCTAACTTTTCGACTTCTTAACATAACTGGGAGTCACGTGTACTAGCTTTTAAATTCATTCCTATGAATGGCTGCAACCAAAAAATCTCAAACTTGTGTAAGAAATTCACATCCTTGGATTGAATAATTGATTACAGTTTACCTCCATGCTTGGCAGTGTTCGCTTATATGATGGTGTTGTTTACCAAAAGCATTGTTTGTTTGATTATGGTTTTACACAGTGCTTAAGATTATTTCACTCTTTCCACCCATATACTGACGGAAACCACTATACATGACACTCGCAACACACAAGACATAACAGGACATTTACAGGGCAAAATACAGGTCACACCAACAAGTGGGTTTCTTGATGATCCTTAGCTCATGGAGTACCATAAGAATGGAAGCTCCCACCAACCACCTGCTATCAAAAAGTAAACACTAACAAAAACAGAGAAATGTGCGATGCTTTACTCTGTTGGATACTGTTCCTCCAGTGCTTAAGACTGACAGTATAAATGTATCATTAAACAAAAAACACTGTAAGCCAGAGGGCCACATGATTAGACACAGATTGATGCATACTTCACTGGAGGCACATGACACGGGCGAGGAGGACGGGTCTGGACAACGGGATCCTTCAGGACATTCTATGCAGACAGAGTTCCCGCTCCCAAGAACATAGTAACCCGATGGACACTGAAACAAAAATCCAGCCAAAGTTTGTTGTACATTTGGAATTTTATAGTTTGTAAAAAGTTGATGAAAAACAAAACATAGAACACTTAACATCACAAGACAACTTCCTGGCACCTCTTTTATATTTTTGTATAAATGTAGAGAAAGAAAATTGTGTTTGCCTCCACAGGGATTTGAACTCGGGTCTGTATTCTCTTGATTGGTGTTTACTGTCATTCTCTAAGGTATTTCACTTATATGATGACTTTGCTAATGGTATATGGTGGAAAATCAAAAAGAAACATTTTAAACATTCCTCCACGACCTCCCGATATAGTTTAACAATAGTATCTTTATTCTTTCAAATGTTTGGGTATCCAGCTAACTTAACAATTTGCCAGAATTGATACATAAAAAAAACTCATAGATGTTATCAGTAAAATGACTGAGTTCTCAGAGACATTCAGCTAATAAAGTTGGAGTAATTTGATCTATAGTACAAACATTTTTGGAGGGCTTAGGTGTATATGATTAAATGATATAAGACAGATGATTGTACGTACATTAAGGCAGGCTTGCATCCCTGTTCCACTTTGGTACTGTCCAGGACTACAGGCTACTGGGGGAGAGCTGGCAGAGGTGCATTTATGCCCTGTTGACAATTGATTATTCTTTTATTTTTTTTTCAATAAATAATAAATAAATTAAACACTTGAAAAAGCACTTTTTAAACAAAGAATTAAAACTATTGAATACCTTTGTTAAAACTGTGTTAAAGAAAAATGTGCAGACCATTTCTGTTATGATAACGATGCATGGTCTAATTATTACCCACTGTAATTATTTACTGAGAACAATTTATAAGATTATGTTTTGAATTTGTTTTTGTCATAAAATTGGACACTATCCTAAATGTTGCAAAATGCATACTTAATTACAATTTTGTCTTCATGCATGTATAGAGGGAAATTCATAGAATACTAATGCAATGAGGAAAAGTATCTGATGCATCTGCATCAAGTGAGGTATACGATAAAGGTCAATTATAGGACGCAAAACAGGACGCCACAACAACTTGGCTTCCTGATGCCCGTTAACCTAAGATAGCACCAGAGAAAAGGAAGTTCTCACAAACCTCAGGATAACAGAATGAAGACAAATACCTTGTTGACATTCAATACATGAAGACCTATTCTGACTGTCTTGGTACCAGCCTGTAGGACAAGGAATAGGCTCAATGGTTTCTTCAGCAGGGCAGTAGTGACCAACTGGGCATATGGTGCAGGCCAGACTGGCATTGCTGGAATAAGATCCAACAGCACAGGTAACTGGTGACTGATCCTTATTAGGACAGCCACTGCCAGCAGGACAAGGGACACAACTCAAATCACCCCCCAGTGAATAATATCCATCATCACATGGCTGCTCTGTGAAAAAAACAACGGAAGAAATATTAAAAATAGGGATTACCTTATCAGAAAAGATTATTTCATTTAGTAGCTTTGAAACAACTTTAAGTCCAAAATAAGGTCCTTATAAAGATAAACCAAGCGACAAAATATTAAGCTTACTTTGCAAAGGAAACTCTCGCTAAGAACTGGTACATGTAGAATAATAATGATGCTTACTTGAATCACCTAAAACTTCAACCATAACATTAATGCTTTGGAAGCTATTTAAAGTACTTGAAGTAGTGTAATAGTAACTGGGAGTCAGATGTCAATGTTACAGTTGGGGAGAGTCAGAATTTCACATCAAACATAAATTTGTTTGTTTGCATGCCATAATTCTTCCACAAGTTGGAAATGGTGACACCAACTCATGGTTGAAACTAAAGGTGATTTACAGAAGTTATAATTGTATTAAAAACTGAGGACTTACTGGTTGATTGGGTAGGACATGAATAACCAGCCGGACAAGACTGACAACTTCCCGCTCCTTCTACGTCTTTGTAGGTCCCCGGGCCACAGGCTGTGCATACCTTCTGACCACCAGTACTGTAATCAAGAAAGAAAAAAAACAGTAATAAAATAACAAACTTGATTTTCAGTCGATGAAGAACAAAAATCAAAACAGTAACCGAGACTTTTAATTCATAGATAATTTCAAACCATTAAAAAACAGGAATAAAACCGTACCCGAGACTTTCATTCCATGGATAATTTCAAACCATTAAAAAACAGGAATAAAACCGTACCCGAGACTTTCAATCCATGGATAATTTCAAACCATTAAAAAACAGGAATAAAACCGTACCCGAGACTTTCAATCCATGGATAATCATAAACCATTAGAGAACAACAATAAAATCCCATACTAGACTCTTTGTCCATGAATAATCATAATCCATAATAGACCAGTCATATTGTTGTTTGTTTAAGGTTTTACGCCTTACTTATTTCACTCACACGACAGCATGCCAGTCAAACAGGTGAAGGAAACAACCTTAAATGACACCAGCAACAAAGACGCCACGGGACAAAGACATGACTCTAACCAACATTCCACAAGATTCTAGATTTTTGGTCCGTGGACAATCATAAACCATTAAGAAACAGCAATAATATACAATGTTGTACACTGGACATTATTTGAATACAAAATAGTTTATTTTGTAATGTTCGTTCTTCCCAGATGTGTCTTTCACTTGATTGATCGATTGATTGATTGCGTTTTTATGCCGTACTTAAGGTTATATCACTTATATGACTGCGGGTCAGCCAAATAGGTGATGGAAACCACCCTGAGCATCGGTGGCAACATAGAAGACAACACATAACATTTACAGGACAAAAATTGGACACCAAAACAAATCAGCTTCCTGATGCCCCTTAGATCAGAGAGCACGACGTCACAGGAGACTCCCACCCAACAACCCGCTATTTTATTTGTAAGTGATTGATATATCTTCTGGCCTATCATTATTTAAAAAATCTGTTTTAAATTATAAAGAAAGTTGATCACTACAGACAAAAAAATGATGTTGTTACATCAGAAAAAGACAAGTTAATTGATATACATGTAGACCGATTTCATATTTGTTTAAAGGTTTTGTCCTTCTTGGAAAGAATTGACTAGAAATTGAAATTGAAATCTAATTATGGGAAAACCAAGATCACCAAGTGTTTAATTTATGCAAAAAAATCAGCAAATGGGAAGTTGTCTTATTAGCTGATATCCTTGTGTAAGACGTTAAACGCCATTGAAACAAATAAATAAATATTAAAATGATGTACATTAATACCTGACTTCTCCTGTGGAACAATTTTGAGGTAGTTGGTTTTTATTCAGACATGCTTGTCCTTCTGGACACAGATTACAAGTGCTAGATCCTGGAGTAGAGGAGTACTCGCCGTCAGAACAGGGTACACACACACTGACTCCGTCTGGGCTGTATTCTCCTGCCAGACAATTCACAGCACTCCCTCCCACATCTGGACACTTCATACCTGTACAGGGAACATCAGGACATTACGTCAACACTCAAATACTAATAATAATATGGAGGTAATGACAATACATAAACACAAGCTACCCTAAATGCTCGACAAATTCGACCCTCTTTACAACTTATAAAACTACATTTTATGCAAAGGGTAAGAAGAGTAGACATGCAGTTTATAAATTTTTATGAAGTTCAGACTTTATATTACCAGAAAATGTAAGTTTTAGTTCAAAATTCACATTTAAACATTCAATAGCTTACTTAAAGTTTGTGCCCTTAGAGGTCGACTTTGTTGAGGATCTAGGGTATTATCCCTACTACACATGATAAAGTTGTAAGTACATGTATCCCTCAGTCAGATGCCTAACTTCAGAACTTGTCTTACACCTATGAATATTTCCTCAGTTTGCGGTGGAAAACTTATGCATGTCCAAAAAGCGAGACATCATTATTTCTATGATATATTGAGAACCTGACCTCTCAAAATATATTTTATTGGGAATTCATACCATTTAGAAAAGGACAATATCACAGAATGTAGTTTACCTGGTATGTTTATTAATAATATTAACAAGCTTGTTTTTATTGGATTTTATTTTTTGCAATTAGGGACAGACGATTTTATTTAGAAACAATACAAAAATCCTGGTATGATTGCAATAATATACATGCATTTATGTATGTTAACAGCGCTAGTAACTGTACCAGAATGAGACTCCTTACCTGCTGGACAAAGGTCACATGTGCTGGCTGCGGGAGATGGTGCGTATGTTCCGTTGCCACAAGGTTCAGGATAACTCGTGCCGTTTGAGGAACACTGGTTACCTGGAGGACAGTCTGAGCATGAGCTAGCTGTACTGTGTGAGTATGTCCCTGCGAGACAGAGTTGAGGAGATGCTGTGGATGGTCCAGGACATATGTAACCCGCGGGACAATCAGAACATGTCACAGCTAGGGCATTACTGTATTTCTGGGCGCCACATTGTGTCTGTGTTGAGGAAGTACAATAAAACCCTGCAGTGCAAGGCTGACACACTTCCGAAGCAGATGTATCACTGTAATGACCTGAAAATGAAATAAATAAGCGATTAAGTGACTTTTATCTTTGACTAATTAATGG
>JAVFBZ010198658.1:0-13951 GCA_032466195.1 Katharina tunicata | reverse complement strand
TTATATGTTTGTTGAACCCTGATTATGGATTTTATGATTGTTAAAACATGAGGATGGATAATATGATTGTTGAAACATGGGGAAGGATTATATGTTTGTTGAACCCTAATTATAGATTTTATGATTGTTGAAATATGAGGATGGATACTATGATTGTTGAAACATGGGGAAGGATTATATGTTTGTTGAACCCTGATTATGGATTTTATGATTGTTAAAACATGAGGATGGATACTATGATTGTTGAAAAATATGCAAGGATTATATGTTTGTTAAACCCTGATTATGGATTTTATGATTGTTGAAATATGAGGATGGGTACTATGATTGTTGAACCATTGGGATGGATACTATAATTTTTAAACCATTGGAATGGATACTATGACTATTAAACCATGGAAATGGATACTATGATTGTTGAACCATGGGTATGGATTGCTAAATTGTTCAACCATGAGGATGGATTTCATTTATTTACTTATACTTATTTATTTATTTATTGCAAGTATAAAACATAAAAATTGGTTTGGTTGGTTGTTTTTCAATGTCAGTGTTTTATGTACAGATAACATTAACACAATTGAAATTAAATCCTTTGTAAATAAAATGTTGAAAATATAATATATAAATTTTATGTATTTTTTTTAAACTTATATATGTATATAAAGTATACACACATACACACTTGTGTACACATATTTTTATATAAATGTAAAGCAAGAAAAGTTTGCTTGCCTCCACCGGGATTCGAACTCGGGCCTCTGGCTAGCAGGGCCAGCGCTCTAACTGACTGAGCTACAGAGGCTCACGGTAGAACTATCGGTATGTATATATATTTTTAAAAAGAGTAATCACACCGGCACAGGGATATCGATTAATTAAAGCCGATAAATAATCTCATGTTCTAGATAAATTCTCAGAGACCTGAATCTCGAGTTGTTCTGGATAACCTCGAGAAAAGGCAATATATGTAACATGTATATTGTGGAGATAAATATGTGGCGAATATGTAACACACATAGATATTATGTATAGGTTATAATAAGCACAACCTAAAAAAAATGTATCATTTAGAGTTAGCAGTAAACCCCTTAGTCTACCAAATAGATATGAGGACAATTAGGGGTTAACTGATACAGAAGGGAGTTTCGTCTTAACCAAGACGTCCTTACATATTCAGGTCTATCTAGAAATTTGTCTCTGAGAATTTATCTAGAACATGAGATTATTTATCGGCTTTAATTAGTAGATATCTCTGTGCCAGTGTGATTACTCTTTATAACAATATATACACAATACAATAGATAGATACATAGTATAAATATCGATGGAATTAAGGGGGGCATCAAGCGGAAAAAATAATCTTTAAGCAAAAATGTAAATAAAGAGATGGAGTTACATTGTTTTATGTGGGAGTGTAACTTGTTCTATTCTATTGGGCTTTTGGCTTTACAGGATAAAGAGATAAATAAATGCAATATAAATGTAAGTTAATGGACTCACATGTGTGATATTCATGAGCGTCATCAGTTTTATATACATGCTGAGAAAATAGGCGAGAGAGTTTGAATATTGTAGATGAAGTTATGAATTAGATGTACAGTTTTAAAAGTATTAATCAATGCCAGAGTTAACAATTGGATTTTTTTTTAAGTGGGGGGCATGTTTATTTGACGAATTACCAATTCTTAAAACTCGTTAAAAGTCGTATGAGTGGCAGAGAATTAGTATTGCAAGTATTGCCCCATACAACATTACATATACGTAAGGAATGGGTATATGAGAGAATAATATAAAAGAACAAATTTTTTTGTTAATAATTCTTTAATGTCGAATATAATACCACGGTTCCTAGAAACTTTTGTACAAATATCATGTATATGAGCAGTCGTTGTCAGTGTATTATTAGGTGTAACACCGAGAAATCTAAAAGTGTGGGTTTGTTCAATAATTGTATCGGAAATTGTTACGGTAAGGGAGTTGTTTTGCAATGAGGGTGTCTATGGTTACGGTTTCAGGAATTAAGTTTTATTGATGTTCATAGAAAGTTAATTGCTGCATAGCCAATCATACAGTTTTTCATATTCTTGGTTAAGTGTTTGACAGGTGATGAGGCTGCATATCATAACTACGCTTGTGTCGTCAGCGAAAAGTAACACTTCCAGAATATACGTGGGAATTAGATATCTCATTAATGTAGATTAAAAACAATAAAGGGCCTAATATAGATCCCTTTGGTACACCGATTTGTAATGTTTTAGAAGTAGATTAATTTTTTTCTTACAGTTATCAAGATAAATATTAAGCCAATCGTTGGTTATATTATAATAATGTAATGCTTAATTGACAGTTTATAAGGCCACAGGCCCGGATACATGCATACATATAATAATAGTCAAATCCCGGTGGAGGCAAGCAAACTTTTCTTTCTCTACATTTATACAAAAATATAATAATAATAGTAATATACACGATGTGGATATGACAGGCAGTTCGTTATGGTTGTAGCATTTCTTCTCGTTTATAACAGAATTTAGCAAGTTTGTTTGATACCTTCATGCTTCCGTTGGACAGCAAAATGAAAAATCTATGGAGAGATGTATATATGATATGAACTTTGATGGTAAATATTCTTTCCTAATATTTTCGTAAGCTGGGAAAATCATATTAAAGCGGTATTGATCTTCTATCTGATTCATCTCACAACATTAACATTTTTTTAATTTCCCATGGGAGAGCAGTTTAACGTCCTGTATCCACAAATAAGCCGCAGTACCCAATCTCAGCCGAGCCAAGCATTTTAACGGAGTCTAAAGTAAGGTATTTCTCTTGGTTTAGGCAGCTTTTATGCGTACTATAGTATTCGTATCTGCTACTGCTACTGCTCTTGTTGATCGACATCTTTAAGTCTTTGTTTTAGAGTGGACAAGTATTTACTTTGATTTCCGACTCCTTGGTTGAGCCATGCTATAAATCCAAATCCCATCTTAATTGTTTAGCAAGTTTTTAATATTAGTTGCCCAAGTACATTTGCCTAAACTATCTAGATGCAATAACATTAAATAAGCTTTCTTTGGGTATCTCGTATCTGGCATGCACAAGAGTTTTATACACGTGTGGGCAGATGAACAAAATAAAGATTCGCACCCATATTCACCTAGAGCCACGGCGTGTGGTGTGCTTTTTCCAGCTCCAAATCCATCGCTTGTATTAAACCTGTTCAAAGGAAATTTTTTTGAAAGCCCCACACTTCAGAAGAGTAATGCAAAATATGTTTGGCTTTGGAATCAAACAATTTGAAAAAAAGTACGAACTGTCGCCCAGTATTTAACCACTTTGTCCTTAAGATTTCGACAAGAGCACATTTGGCTTTGGCCGCTAGGCGAGATATTGCAAAATCATGACTGAGTTTTGACGTAAACATTGCACCGAGATATTTGTAACTATTCACTGTTTCTATTTTGTCCTCTCCAATTTTCCAACCTACATAATCTCCCCCTTTACGAAATATGAACACTTTTGTAAAACACTTCCGGAAATAACTGAATGCCATTTTTGCCACTTAAATTAATCTCTTGGCTTAACTTATTAATGTAGAATGAAAACATAATCGGGCTGAGAACACAACCCTGTCGAACTCCAAGAGGGCATAGAAATAGCTCGGCAATTCATTTTCTGGACGAGCACATGGTTTGCCTTCTTTATAAATACATTTCAAGCACTTTAGCACTTTACCACATAGCCCATAGTCGGGGAGTAATAAGATGAGTCTATCTCCGTTAACCGAATCAAAAGCCTTTTAGAAGTCGACGAAAGCTACACCTTAGATTTCAATAGTTGCTTTTGGGTACAACCACAGAGTGTAAATATATGATCGACAGTACTATATCCAGTTCGGAAGCCAGCTTGCTTTTCATAGATCAAGTTCAAATTGTCTGCCCATGATGTCAATCGCCTGTTGATGATACTCGTAAATATTTTACTAACAATACATAATAAAAATATTCCCCTAAAACTATTAGAGTATTTAGCATTACCACTTTTGCACAAGGGGACGATTATGCCAATCTTCCATTGGTTTGGAAAATCACCAGATTCCAAAATATGATTGAACAATTTAGTCAAATATGGAATGAAGATATCGGAAGAATGTATGAAGAATTCGGACAATAGTCGATCAATTCCAGGTGATTTGTTTGATTTTAATCCGTCTATAGAAAGTTTGACCTCTTGATCAGTAATTGAACCGTTTAACAATTCGTTGACATCGACGTCAGTAGATTGATGAAAATAGTTTTCCAACTTTGGATAATCTGAATCTAAATTCCAATGAAACAAGTTCCTAAAAAAATTAAACCAGACATCAGTTGATATTTTACTTGTCCGTTTTTCGTTTCTAATGCTTTTAACAATAGATCAACATTTCTCTGGATCAGCTTCTGTTAAACGTTTTATTTGTTTGTTTTTAAAAGTAAATTTATTTTCTTTTAACAGAGAATTGTATTGTTTACGTAATTTGCCATGTATCGAAAATGAATTAATTGTCCTTGATCGTCTGAAACTGCGCAAGGCTTGTCTACAATTAATTTAATAATTTTTACATTCTCTGCCATACCAGTTGTTCTTAAATAGTGTTTTCCCTGCCCTAGTATGATGTTTAAAACAATCAGCAGCCTTCTTAACTGTAGCAATACTTTTGTTGATAGTATCATTAGAATGGTTCTCCGCCGATTTTAAATCTGATATGATACAAATTCATCACTTGGCCGTTGCATTTGTAATTTGTACTAGGTATGGTGGTTCCCCAGTTGTTTTGACATTTGTTTTTAAACATAACTGAATGGAAAGATGACTAGATTCAATTCAATACTAAATGACTATATTGCAGGGCAAGTCCTATCTGAAGTCACACAATAATCCATGACACTACACCCTTTACTTGACAGTTAGGTGAAGGCACCTGAGCCCTTGGAAAAGAAACCATTTAAAATATTTAGGCTCTTTATGTTACAAAGATTCAATAGAGTTCTCCCGGGTGTATTTACTTTGTCATCTTGTGACCATTTGTTCGGCATCTCGCACTCATTAGCATTTAGATCAACTTCAAACGGATAAATTAAGATTGGTAGTTCGCGCATTAAAATCTCCACCTATCAAAATGTCTGTGTTCAAGTTACTTTGTGCTATTGTGTCTAAAATCACGTTTTGTAATATAGCAATCCCTTTTTATCTTCCAAGTTGTCATCAGTTTTTGCTCCTTGTGGAGGTATATATACTGAGGCAAAGAGTGTTGTAAAGTCAATATCAATTACGTTTCTGTCTACGAAGAAAAACAGACCTAATTGGTGTTTCCTCACAATTTGAAAATATTGACTAATAGAATTACGAATAAATACACACAACCACCCGAGTGTCTACCTGTCTCGCTGAACCGTGTCGCAAGCATACAATACACACCATAATCTGACATCAACTCCTGTAGTTTGTCTTCACCATACTCGCACCAAGTTTCCGTTGTAGGTCTTAACAAAATTGACGAAATCAGGGTCAGCAAATTTCGAAAGAATGCCTTCAATGTTCAAAAATAAAATGTTGTGAAAACAGTTATTATTATAATTCACGGGCCTATGGCCATTGTCCTATGATGTAAACAAACCTTCACCATGATATTGAGTCGCTAGTCTGCAACAATCCTGATCCCACGTGCGTCTCGGCTTGAAGTAAACAGGGATCGGTCACGTGTTGGTTCTGTTATCCCAAGTTTGTCCCCTCTAAAATAACCAGACTTCCCCTATTCTCGCAATCTTTAAGGTGGTGCAAAACAGACCAAAAAATGTCAGTGTAAAATTAAAGCCTGGTCTAGTTCAGGGCATTACACACTTATTTACCACACATATCATATACCAAAATCTTCCCCGTGTGCCATTTAATACACAACTGCTATAAACAACTATCCTAATCAAGCCACTTAGCTCATTGTGAGAAGATCAATAGACAACACTGCTGTCAGTAGTAAGTTTAAAAAATACAGGAACCCTACTGGAAACTAAGTGGAAAAGAAAGGCTAGAGCTCCCTCGGCAAAGAAGGCTATTTTATATGTCCAAAGAATGTGCGGTTTAGCCAATATAGGACAATGTTTATGAAACGTGCGTGACACGAAAGCCGCCATTTTCAATTTTGTTTTACCCGTGTGAGAAGCCTTTGGAAAAGCATGGCCTAGTTAAGCAATCGGGGCCTGGCTTATGTAATAATAATAAATGTATGTTATTATACTGACTTTATCTCTATTTCTACATGCATTTGTCTGCCTGACAAGCAACATACAAAAAGTAAAGTAACTTACAACTGAAGTGAATTTTCAGTCGTGTTACAGATATCAGCATGACGACGATTTACACCTTACACATATCTGTACGTGAGTACACTTGATTCTGTTCACATCGTTGTTTTTTTAGACAGGTAAATTTAATTCCGGGAAATCAGTTATATTATGTTCAACATTACTTTAACTTACAATTTCATGTTATAAGCTTTGTAATTGATTGGAACCATAGACATTGGATTGGCCCAATATTTCCTATGCGTTGGTGCACAAACCGGAAGCTGGGATCCATAATGGCGTGTGCTGCTTGACAATTCTGTAAACAAATCATCAAATTTGTCTACAAACAAAACTACTGATGAGAAATCGAAGTCTTTTGTCTCAGTATCCAGCAGAGCTAAGGTTGGCAACTACTTTTTACACTCAAATATGAAGATCGCAAGCCATATGACAAGCTATGATAGATGACGTTTTCTACCCAATCGGTTCTGGATTTCTATTAGTGATTTAATCTTATATTAGCGGCTAACACTGCTTTGAGCAACTGGCACCAGGTGTTTAGCCTTACACATGTTGAGGTGCAATAAGTCCCGGTAGAATGGCTGACCAATCTGTACAAATCAAACAAAATGACAATTTGGAGAGTCTCCCTACTAAGTTTACGAAGTAATTATTTAAAAAAACAAAATAACCTTCATTGTAGTACAGAAATCAGAGAATAATTTAATATGTATTTGAGCTCTTAAAGTTGTCAACAATTTGACTTCTACTGACAGCCGTGTGATCTATTGTTTCAGTTTGTATTACTTTCATTAATTAACAAGCTCACTAACATGTATGATATTTGAATTCAGTATTTCTTTAAGAAGATCTTGGTATGTGATATGTGTACTTAATAAGTGTGTTATGCACTAAACTGGACCCGGCTTTAAATTTGAAAGACAAATTTGTTGTCGGTTTGGGACCACCTGACGCCCGTCTCTTGACTGTAACACTTCCATTTTGTCGTCCACCACAAACATTTCAAATGAGAGGTCTGGTTTTGTTGTCAGTTTTCGTCCCTAAATGATGGGTTCGAATAATGTCTCTTTCTGTCAATAGCTTGTTAGGTAACACCTCCTTGAGGGTCTCGACGATTACCTTTTTACACACGGAGTAGCTGTCTCGTTGGACTCAGGACTACCGTGAAAAAATAGGTTCTAATTTCTTAAACAAAATGGGGTGTTCAACTGTACGAAATGCTTTGGCCAAGTTCAGAAATAGGACAATACTATACTGATTTGATTATTTTTGTTGATATTAGTTTTCATATAAGGTTATTAACGCCAGTGGAATCGCATCGCAAATTGAACAATCGCAACTGGATTTTCAACACACTTATTTCACTCTAACAAAAAACAGGACAAAAACAGTTAAGATGCAAACTTTACGATATCATGTAATTTCCTGACATCATACAGTCTCCTTAGTTTTTGGCTTTTTTATTATCGATCACCTCTGTCATATTTTGTTCATGAAACTTTCTCTTAGACAAAGGTGTGTTTGTCTGTGATATTTCAACACCACATGATTTCAGCCTTTCTTCTTCCTGCGTTTTACGAATTGCTTTATGACTTTCACTTGTGCGATAAGCATTCTGTAAGTTTCTGCACATATCGGAGTCCACTACACAATATTTTGGTTCTTTATGAAAGAACATCTGCACAGATGAGACACTTTTGGAAAGCAGTTCATGTTTTACAGTTTGAATTGCACTGTAAGTTTCTACTCTCATAGAAGCTGTGGTGTCATTCAATATATCACCCATAATATTGAATGTGCCCTCCACAATTGGCCCATGAAAACAAGACAACATAGCCTTGATTGCACTTGACAAGAGTGGATATCTCCCACATTGGCTCACTTTTGCCCACCACAAATCTAGCTTCTCATCCCCACATGCTTCTGGTCCTGGTAGCTGGTCATCAATCATATAAACCCTCACCTCTAATTCAGAAGTATCAAGTTTGTCCTTTTCTATCAGGTTTGTTGCTATTGACGGAATTTGACTCAGGCAGCTTTGACTGGACTCATATGACCTAACAGGATCAAATGCTGACATTACTCTCAATAAAATGTTGTTAATTGGCATCTTGGTCAGTATGGCAATGCTGTACTGAATAAAGGCTTTTTTTTACTGTTTTCAGGAATGTCGATGCTAATGTGTCATCACTGCAGATACTTAGAATGTCTTTGGTCTGTCTGCCAATGAACATATTTCGTAAATGGAGGTGCTTGCTGGTGTCTGACACATGAAGCTCAACCAGTTTCTTTGGAGTACAAAAAAGTTTAAATCAAATGATATGAAAAGCACAAAACATTAAACATATGTCAATTTTTTTAGATTTGATCACCACTAAATCTGAAGCATATCATTATATTTCCATTACCCCTAAAGTGACAATTTATTTGAAAACATTTACTTCTTCTGAACTTACATTCCACTTACTTGCTTGATCAGCATGGTTTTTGGTCCTTTGGTAAAATAGTGTCTCCACTATCCTACATTTTCTCTCATTTCCTTCCTTAGTCAAAGCCTTCTTGAGAAGTGGCTTAAACATCTGTTTGATAGCTGTTTGATTATCGTATGTTATGCTGTGTTTTCTGTAGAGATCTTCCACTAGATCCTTGTAAACAGCAGTTTCAGACTTGGGTATATAATTAGCAAAGAAAATAGTATATGCATCAATCAGTCTAA
This sequence comes from Katharina tunicata, assembly GCA_032466195.1. NCBI lineage: Eukaryota > Metazoa > Mollusca > Polyplacophora > Chitonida > Mopaliidae > Katharina > Katharina tunicata. The sequence continues at coordinate 4,891 of JAVFBZ010198658.1, read as the reverse complement.
TTGTGTCAATACAAACATCATAAACAGACAGCCATCTGTGTCAAATATACTTTTGTGGAGCTGTTTACTTTACATCTCCAAGAATTGCACATATTGTTTGCAAAACCTCCCTATGATCTACCGACCATTTGAAATCTGAATATAGATCAGACATCAGTCCCTCAACATGGTAATCAAAGGGTTGACACAATCTTTTTGCAGCAATATGGGCTTGATGACATGTGTCTCCATCAATGTCAAGTAAATGATTAGCTTTCTCTGTTCTAATTCTGGTTTCAAGTCCACTTTTTGAACCTCTCATAACTGCACAACTATCCATTAAGATAGACATCAAGTTATTCCATGAAATGTTATTTTCACAGAAGAGCTGATCAGTAGCATCAAACAGTGTTTAGCTGTTAACTCTAATGACACTGATAGAATCAAAGTGATGGATAACAATTTTGTGCTGGTCTGGACAAAAGAAAGAGACTATAACAGCTAACACACGATGATTGTTTAAACAAGTTGCTTCATCGATGTTTAATGAAAACTTGTTTTAATGCATGGCACTTACTAACCTGTCTTTGAATGTTTTGGCAAGTCCATGTGTCAGTTTGTAAGAAGCAGATGTCCTATCCATAGACAGTTTGTCAAGTGCACTTTTGTCATGTGCCAAGGCCTTAGCAAGAGAAATTAGTTTTGGTACATCTGAAAATGACAGCGAATTTTCCGCAATGAAAGATAAGACCATGGCATCTGCGTTATGAATTCTATCTGCAACTGGTGTTAATAGTTGTACTGGGGTTTCTGGATCCTTGGAACTTTGATGCAAGATGTTAGTTGTGGCACTTCGTTTAAATAGACTAAACAGTTTCTTCTGGCCTGATAAAAAAGACACAAAAATAAATAAAGACAAAAACACAAGATACAACACAAAGGCTGAAAACTATAATATGTAGTTCTCTTTTAGGCTTCTGTTAAACAGTTTACTCACACATGACGTGACATCTCCTAGCATTGGCAGTCTGATGTGTTTGTTTACTTTTGATCGATGAAGCATTATTAAAATGAAAAATAGATGTTGATCACACATGAAACAGAGCTCTAAATAGAACCATTTATAAACATAGAAAGTCCAACAGTAAGCTGGGAGACTTATCTAGCATGAATATCTCCACCATTCAAATTGTACAACCCCATCCCCACAAAAATTAAAACCTCACCTAAGCTAAAACACTACATGTGTAAAACCTTCACCAAAATGACCTATTTTACATACTCACAAACAAAACTGCATTCCTGTAAACAAAATGCCAATTGAAGTTTATACACAGTTTACCTGTCTGTTTATATATCAGGGTATATATTTATTATAAATAACCTTGCAACATTATGTTGTTGTTGTAGCTTAATCTTTAGTTTTATCAAGCTGTTTAGTGAGTGTCTTCGTTTCTACCAAATAACTAATCCTTTAGAACACCATCTGGGACCACTAGTGTTTAGAAAGTTTTTCAAGAAATCAATAGCAGTACTTGCAGAACTGTCAAACGTATGAAGAACGTGTTCAGAAAGCCTTGTGCTGTACAACGGCTTGTTTGCTTGGCTGTAGATCTGAAGCTAGCCAATCAGATCACGCCTAATATAAGCATGGCTTTTGGTGCTGATTATGATTTTTTTTTCTACAAGGCGAGTTTGGTGTTTGTTTTCAATCATTATTTTTGTAACTTAGGTCAAAAGAGAAGAAGAAAAAAAAATCACAGCAGAATAAATATAGATTATGATCAATCTACCATAAATATTTCAGTCAAAGTAGCCTAATTTATTTATCGTCCATATCATGATGATTTTGTCAGATCAGCTTACCTTTACCGTATCTTATAATATGGACCTGGACGATAACGGGCTTAAATCGGGTTTTGTCCTCAAATAGCGCATTATTGTGTTTATTTATATGTTAAACTGCATTATAATTAATATAAATACTTACCTGGCAAATCATAGTTAGTTTTCTGTATTTGAACTCGTTCTCGGTGTTTTGCTCCCTTCGCGTGGTCCTCTAATGCCACTCTACCACGCTTGGTGTAGTTGATTTCTTTACAACACAACTTACAAAAAGCAAAACCGGACTTTCCAATCTTTTCAAAAACGACAGCCAGAGAAATCAATAGCAGTACTTGCAGAACTGTCAAACGTATGAAGAACGTGTTCAGAAAGCCTTGTGCTGTACAACGGCTTGTTTGCTTGGCTGTAGATCTGAAGCTAGCCAATCAGATCAGCCATGACCACTTCCAGGGGTTTTGAATGCCAGCTTCAATTTTAGTCACGTCGGTTTTCCAAGCAACAATGTCCTTTCGATTAAACGCCATGCTTTATGATTACCCGCTGGATATAGATAGGCCTACCGCGCACGTGACCACCACATGGGGTCTTCCGTGGGACCTGCAGGGCGGCCTCCTACTGCAGGAACATTCCCATAGTGACGGGCTTCACTTTTACGATCATATAAATAAAATCTTCGTGAATTTAATTATAACAAACTAGAGTAAAGATAAGAAAAGAAACTTTATTTAAAATAAATTTGCTGAAACAAAAAAAGCGAAAAGCTATGAATTTGAGCGGAATAGGAAATAAAAGCGCGATTTTTCGAGTTTTCGCGGACATCTCACACCCCTGTGTTCTCAAGGAATTTGATCTGAAACAGTTCTTTCTGAAAGTTTACTGAAGGCTGGAAGCACGGAAATAGGTCTGTAGTTTTTTTAAGTCATTATTTGGTCCAGATGTATATAATGGGATTATTTTTGAAAATTTTTGTTCATTTGGGAATTTTTCAGTTTCAAAAGAACGCTTAAGTGGACATGAAATTGATTGTGCTACGAGTTTTATTAAATCCGGCCGAATATCGTTTAAGCCAGGAGAACTATGTTTTAGGTTTGTTATTACATTTTTTAGTTCTGCACAAGAGCATGGTTTAAATGTGAATCGTGAACACTGCTGTGGGGTTAGATAATACTCCAAACTATTAATAGATTCAGGTATTTATGCTGCCAGTTTAGATGGCACAGTGTTAAAATAACTGTTAAATGCTTCTGAGGTAGTAGAATGATCTGTAACTTCATGTCCATCAATTTGAAAGGATTCTGGCAAATTTGTATCCTTCTTTCTATTTATTAATGTACCACTACTTTTCCATATTCCTTTGATGCTGTATTGACAAAGATAAACTGGTCATCGTAGAATAATGAGATTCAGTTTGTTTATATACGATCTATACTTACAGATTACAATTTGTTTAATAGCTTCTGATATCCATAGTTTGCTTCTTTTATTTTACATTTTATTAATTTTATTATGGAAACAATCATTATATATTTCATTAAAGTTTTGTGGAATAATTGGTATGCTCTGTTGACTTCATTTTCACAAATAACATTGTTCCAGTCATGACTCTTTACAGATTGTATAAAGTTGTTTATGCTATTCTGCGATAAGTCTCGTGCAAAGATTGTCCTTATTTGTTACTTAATATACTAATATGAAAGATTAGAAAGTTATCGGATATGTCGGTAATCAGGATCCCAGACCAAATGGTGTCTTCGTGATAGTTGGTAAAAATATTATCAGTTAAAGTTGTGGAATGGGAGTTTTTTTTTTTTTAGTTGGTTTGGTGATGTTAGAAAACATATTGAATGGATTGAACGTTTGAAGAACAATTTGTGAATGTACATGTTTATCAATTTTGAAGAGGTCTGCATTAAAATCTCCAAAGATTGAACACAATTTATTTTCTGGCTTTACAATTTCAAGTATATTTAGAAGTTATCATTGAAGTAGTTAATGTGTTTAACATAGGGGCGATATATCAAATGTTTACATTTATCTGTGCATATTTCGATAAAAAAGAGTTTCGAATTCACCATTTTCGTCATTATATGAAAGGCATCTAACAATACAACGACCCATACTGTCGTGTACATCCAGAGCTAGACCACCGCATTTTCTAATCACACGAGATAAAAAGTATGATCTATAGTTTGGGATGTGGTCCCAGATTTTCCGAGGAAGGATTGAGCCAGCTCTCAGTTATACTTATAATGGAGAAAATGAAATCAAGGGTGGCAATGTATGAGAGAATATCAGAGTAATTGTTCTAATTTTCGGGAATTAAAATCAAGGGTACAGTAGTTTCATAGTTGGTTAATTAGTGGGTTTTATTGAGTGGATGCTCTCATCAGTATCAGTGACCATATTAATAATAGTAACGAGAAGTAAATTTGATTTCCTCAATCCCACAAAAGCCTCAAATCTTTTCCAAAATATTTATGCACAAACAAAACAATGATATATTTGCAATGACTACAGTAAGACTGCATATTTTAATTCAACAGAGAGTATACCAAGGGTTATATGGTGAATTAGTATGTGAAGTATTTGGGTAGGAGTATAGGATGTATAATACACTTTTTACATTATATTTGTCGGTCATAGAAATACATTTTTTGATAAAGTAAACTGCAATGAAGTATATATGATAGGTAAATAAATGATACAATATTCGTTATCTCACTGGGAATGTGATGAACAGGTTTAGTTATAAAGCATTTAAAAACATCACATGTAATTTATTGCAATAAAAATTTTTAGTATATATATATAGAATAATGCGGTTCTATAGTCTATTATATTGCCACTTAATCACATATAGTTTTAGCAAATTTTGGGTAAAATTTATTGATACAATTACTTGCTCTTTTGGTGTCCATTGATGATATAGCATTTGATTATACACTAGTGTCCAAAAGAAACGATACCAACTTGTTTTCAAAATATTTTGCTACGAATTGATTTTTGTAATATGAAAACATGCCAATTCGTATTGCACATCCCAAACACAGCGTATCAACCAAAAATA
>JAVFBZ010198647.1:0-13952 GCA_032466195.1 Katharina tunicata | reverse complement strand
CCCACGAAAACTCACCCACCCCACAAAAACTCACCCACCCCACAAAAACTCACCCACCCCACGAAAACTCACCCACCCCGCAAAAAATCACACACCCCGCAAAAACTTACCCACAAAACTTAATGTTATAAACCCCGCTAAAATGCATGCCTTTTATAGTGATAAATCGGTTATATGAGGTTATACGAAAGGGCTTTAATTTTGGCTAGGACAAAGTACGCAGTGCTTAAAAGTAAAAAATTGCCTTAAGTCAAATGATAAAACACAACAAAATAAGCAGAGCATACATCGTTCAGTTAATTTTCCATATTTTTTCTTTTTCAGAGAGTTCGAGGATGGTTACTTGGAGACGTTGCGCCGTCGATGTGGTACAAAAAGAATTAATGCTAACATTGTGTATCAAGATTACATCAACTGGAAAGAACATGTCCACATGAATTCTACCAAATGGGAAACACTAACTGAGTTTGTCAAATTTCTGGGGCGAGAAGGTAATAAATGTTTTCCGTGATTGATTTATCGGGATTTTAAACTGTATTTACGGTCTCACCTATATGGCGGCATACCATTCCAAAGGGCAAGAAACCACCCTAAGCCCTCATATTTTAATGATTGGAGTTCACAACATGACATTTTCATGAGGGTAAATCACTCAATTTATTCCGTTTTCTGGGATGTTAGCTTGCACAACTTTATTAAGGAAAAAGAAAACCATGTTAATTAAAATAAATGAAGGAAGGGACTCCTACAATGTAAGTCTGGTAAATATCCAAAATGATCAATATCATTCAAAAGAGTTTTTCAAAATGGCTTGCATTTACTTTCTAATAAGTTAAGTTTTTACAGCCCCACAGAGTACTATAGGCCTGAATGTGTTAATATAACACTAAGTTATCCTTGAATTTCCTCCCCTGAACCACTTCCTCTGTACTACATGCAGACATGCTTACCAATTACAAGTTCAGCTGTTGAGTCAGTCAAGTTTCAACTAGTTAAAGTCACATACGCACCCAAACTTTGGATTTTTCAACTAATTCCGTTTGCCTTGATTTTTTACAAGATTTGACGTTTGTTCAAAAATTAAAACAGTCACGTTAAAATAAATAACAAAGCTTGTACGGACGGACCAGGAGAAATCTAGCAGTTATTTTAATGTAACGGAAAGAGGGCTGGGCATATTTGCTCACAAAGACTTTGATCCAGCCGCGGTGAATGACCTTGTTTGTAACGAGCTAATATTATGAACCTTGTAAGGGGTGTGGCTAACACGGTTGACATTGGTACATCAGAGTGTGTCTGAGATGCGACAGCAGATTGACACATTTCCAATTAAAATTTCTGGCAGAATTTTCAGTTTTTATACGCCCACACATTAATGTGGGCGTATATAGCCGTCGCCCCTGTCCGTCTGTCTGTCCGTCCACAATTGTCTTGGACGCGATAGAGAGCGGGATTCTTGAGGGATGTTAATGAAACTTGCTATGACGGTTTATATCAATACAAGGAAAAAGCCTATCGAACTTCAGAGTTTTCCGATTTGTATTTACTGAGTTATTGCCCTTGACTTCGAAACGTTGTGGACACTTTACAGAGCATAGTTCCTTATGGAATTGAATGAAACTGGCTATGGTTGTGTACATGTATATCAGCATAAGGAAGAAGCCTATCGAAATTCATAGTTTTCTTTATATACTGAGTTATTGCCCTTGACTTTGAAACCTTGTTGACACTGTACAGAGCATGGAATTGAATGAAACTTGCTATGGTTGTGTATATCAGCAATTTGCATATTGCAATCTTATAGGCCAAATGTTAATAGTTTCCATACTTCAATTTCTGAAAACTTCTTTACATATTTTGTTAATACTTAACATGATTGTTACAATTGACATAAGGAAGTGTAGCGACCATCACTCAAGGTCATGACCCCAAGGTCAAATATCTCCAAAAATTAGACAGTTGTCCGTACATACATGTATCTGTTCCGGGCTATATATTTTTTAACTTGTTGGTGCATTTTCATAATACTTTACCTGATTGTTACACATGACATAAGGATGTATCGCGACCAACACTCAAGGTCGTGTCCCTACGATCAAGGTCATATATCTCCAGTAAATTTGTTCATGTATTTCTTGAAAAATATAGTTGTTTGTAGCTTATAAACAAATACCCGTATGTGGCATTTAGCTATTTTACTGAAATCTGAACTGATGATAGAAAATAAGTACATATAGTCCCATCATTAATTCAAATTGGGCCATGATTGAAGTTATTAAAGAGGCTATTCCGCAGAATTTCAGCCAAAAATCGGCAAACGAGTTATACCGGGTTTTCTATATTTTTCTAGTATGGCCCAAAGTATAACCTTTCATAAAATATCACCATCATGAATGTGCGATGTACCGTATTAAAATAATAATAAAGTTTATAAACTATATAATGCGACCCGCATTACGATGTCTCATGTATGCACGAAGGTTAATGAGCCCTGCCTTATACGGAGGCAGGTCCCTAACTCGGGTAACTCCGTGAATACATTATCACAAGTGCTACAGCTGATCGCATGTCGCCTGACTACTGGAACCTAATATAGGTCAGTGGCTCCCCCTGGCGTATAATATTCATGAGGAAGGCAGCCACGAAAAGTCATATGTGCATATCTAAAAAAACTCGTCAAAATGTCGCATTTTTTTTTTACTTTTTTCTCTCAACTAGTGTGAATCAGTTTTATGAATAGGAAAGTGTTTGAATTTCCCGAAACTATGATTATGCGGTATAGCCTCTTTTAATATATTAACTGATATATATTATTGAAGTCCCTCCTTTGAGAATGTCACTATTCTAAAAATAGAATCATTTAGATGCTTATCGTGTTTACTAATTAACAAATGGGTATCGTGGGTTGTAATAAAAGCTAAAATTCCACAAGTATCAAGATTTTGGACTTGAACTTTGGATCAAACTCAAGACAAGAGTGTTTTATTTTCATTGTATGTACTTTTTAAGGTGGCTTACTTGTGCCATGGCATATTTTCACCTTTCTCTCGGTTTACCAACGCGAAAATGCGAAAATGCGAAAATACGAAAAAGCAAAAACACGAAAAAGCGAAAAAGTAAAAAAAAAACGCGTCATTTGTGCCATGGCAGATTTTCACATTTCCGTCTGTTAACCAACGTGAAAAAGCGAAAACACGTAAAAGCAAAAACTTATTAAACTTCATTGTGGGCAAGTAGTATGTAAAGAGCAGTTAATAGCGTATGCAGTGCACATATGAGCGAAAAATGAGCGAAATCCTAGGTTGTAGGTAAAGGGTTCTCCCTCTAAAAGGGGAGCAGCGTTCTGCGCTGGTTTTTGCGCAGGCTCTGTGTGCCGGAAGTGACTGGTGTGATGGTGTGTGTCGGCTGTTGATTGGTCCGTTGTTGTGAGGTCAGGGGAGGTCACCGATGACATCATGGTCGTCTGCTCATGCAGTGCACCAGAGGGTGCTGTGTGTAGGATTGGGATTGAGTATTGTGTTCGGATGGTGTGAGTGGGGGTGAAAGGCCAAGGGAGGTCACCCATGACGTCATGGTCTTCTGCTGGGGTGGAGATGTTAAGGCTGGGACATGAAACAAAATAAGAGGGTGGTGTGGTGTTTGGTGTTATAAACGACATGAAAAAGAAGACCATTAAAAAATTATGCGTTAAACAATTAGAAAAATAATTCAGAATCAACTTCACACCGTTTAGATCTTTTTCGGTGGGATTGGGTGGCCCTGAAAAGGGCCTTTGGAACGGCGTCGAGTCTAGAGGTTACCTGTTGAGAAGGGGTTTGCTTTAGCCTTTCTCTTTCGCTTCATCTGCCCACAACACTCTTGATCGTAGTCTGTTGTGGGGGTTAAAATTTTTTTTAAAAATTGCAAACGTTTAAATCTTTGGAAAGGGCCTTTGGAACGGCGTCGAGTCTAGAGGTTACCTGTTGAAGAGCCTTTTGAATAAAACTTCACGAAGCCTCGGTTGATCAAGCTTCTTTTTGTTCTTCTTTTTGAGTTTGGTCTGGTAGGCCGCCGGTTTAGATGTTGACATCATGGCCACCTTCCTGATGCGTTTGAGTGGCAGGCTGCCTTGAGCTACCACACCCGCACTCACCGCCTGGTCTACCACGCCCGCCTGGTCTTTCTTAGCCTTTGCCGCCTCCTTCTCATCGAACACAATCACTACCTCCTTCTCCTTCTCATTAGACCAGCAACAACAGGAGTCCCGGACCTTCTTTTCAGAGTAACACGTAGGTGTTATGCTTTTCATTGTGACGCGATAGCCAATAACATTTGTTGTTTGTTGTCGTGTGTTCTTAGCTATAGTCTTCGTGTTCACTGTATGCCGCACATCAGACAGGATACAGCGACTTCCGCCACTCGCCGCCACTCACCGCCTCTAACCACCACATCATCTCCCTATCGTGTTTACATGGGCTCGTTCAGGCAGTCTGACACCATGAATACCTCCCCATAAAAGTAATAAAAAAAAAAAAAAAATAAATAAAAGGTCCTACACATCAATGAAAACGATTTAAAAAAAAGCTGCATGTCGCCCTCCATATCGCACAATAGTCGTGTTGATCGATATAAGGAGACCACCGTCACAGGGTGGTGTCATTCGACGTCAGTCACGACATGAGTACATTCACACCACCGAACACGCTCCACTGGGCTCATCTGGTCACCTCCTTCCAAGACTTGTGAGCCTACAAAAGTGTGGCCTTGATCATGTTTGAGGATAGGCGAGTGAATCTAGGTCGTTTACTCGTGTTAAAGCAGTTAACCGAAGACGTGTGCGACCATAAAAAAACCTGGTACAGTTGTGACCGAAAAAAGCTGGTCACAGGAAAAAGCTGATCAGTTTCGACCACGATAAAGCTGGTCGGTTTCAACCACGATAAAGCTGGTCGGTTTCGACCAGGAAAAAGCTTGACCGTTTCGACCACGATAAAGCTGGTCAGTTTCGACCACGATAAAGCTGGTCGGTTTCAACCAGGAAAAAGCTTGACCGTTTCGACCACGATAAAGCTGGTCAGTTTCGACCATGATAAAGCTGGTCGGTTTCGACCACGATAAAGCTGGTCGGTTTCGACCACTACAAAACTGGTCGGTTGCAACCACGATAAAGCTGGCCACTCTGATCAGGTTTCTGATGGTCAAAACGTTTGGGGAGATCAAAATTTGGTCAATTCAGAATAATTATGAATAACAGATAAACTGTCTCAACACAGTACAAGCACAGTTAACAAGTTTTATTTTATAAAGTAAAAAAGGTATATGTTGATCAGCAAGCATCATTATCTTCGAGCACAAATCACAGCACTATAACACTCCAGTTCTCACTTCTATTTCATAAGTTTCTGCAAGAGTTCTCTAACTCTAGTCGTCTTGGAGCTGCGAGTCCAAACATGCGGCTTAGAGCAGGTTAAAAGTAGACACAACATGAAGCGAGTATTACATGTTCAATACATAATGTAGAGCTACGAGAGTGTATAATCCTTTGGTGACTGTCGAAGAGGTGAGCACAGGCGTTTTGTCAGCATATGACACAACTTTTGTTGGCTGGCATTCTTCACCAAAAATGTTCTTAATAAAGGGTTGGTTTCTGTCACCAACAGCATCCCTTACTTCTTCAGCCGAGGTGTTTGTTCTACATACATCCAAAATATACCTATGGGTATGGGTGGCCTTCTTCATTGTTTTTGGTAAGATGTAAGGCAAAGCCACCATAGCAGCAACTGTATATAGCTCTAAAAAAAAAGAAACAAACAGGTCAAAACAATGTGTGGATGAATTTTTATCATAAAGGCTCAATAACTTCTGCAGGAAATATAATATATTTGCAAGTAGGTCGTGCTGTACAACATAAAAAATCCACGAATGACAACATGATCGATGTTTGACCCCGTGCTCAAGGATATTTCACTTGTACGACAGCTGTGTATCTAAAAAATAAACAAACAACCTAAAATGTCTAGTGCTGAGTACAGACAGAATGAATATATAAAGCTAAAACCAAAGGCCCTACTACCCTGAGACAGGGATTCAATCTATGGACAACATGAATTGCAACAAACAAGTGTATTAATGAGATGTAAAAAATATGCTTAGGTTTATAATAAAAAGGCACAGTATTGAGTGTAATAAATTTAACGCCTACAATTTCACCTAGTTTTAAAACTTTAGAAGCCGGTCATATTTTGAAGAAAAAAAAAATAGCTCAAGTTTGCTATGTAAATTTCTATAAGATGTTTGTTTGATTGGGGTTTAACCCATGGCTTAAAGTTATTTCACACATATGACACTGTGACATCCCAATGGATAGAGGAACACCTCCTAGACGTCACTGGCAACAAAAAACAAGACCGGACAAGGACAGGAAAAAAAAACAACAGGAAAAAAAAAATTCTACTTCCTGATGCCGCTTAGCTCAGAGAGCACCAGGGCATCAGGAAGCTCCAGCCCAACCAACTATTATTTCCATAAGAAAGTTGTATAAAAAATGCCAGTTCGATCCAATGTAGTATTTAGGAAAAACAGTCCGTTGTGTCGGGCGCCACTATCAAACAGGCGCTTAAACCTCGGGCCATCGAAGGGGTGGATCAAATCGTCACCAAAGCCAAACGACGTGGGTAAGCACCCCCACCCGGACAACGGCGCTCACAGCCTACACCACCACGTCCTTCACATTCTTCACGGTTAACACCGCGCCGCCCACGTTGCACTATAAAAGGGCGTCCGACACAAACGGGGCTCATTCGAGTGCGACGTCCACCACCCCGGCGCATCACCCCTGATATCTTCAGCTAAAACCATGATGTTCAACCAGGCCTGCGACGGTGTCAACATCGAGTTTGATTTGTGGGCGATGCCACCCACCCTGAGTAGTGTGATCAGTGGTCGGTGTGAAACCTTTAGCCCCCTAGTGAGCATTAGCGACGGTGGTCCGGTCGTATTCCGCATAACCCATGGTGACCCGGACACGAACTTGGACTTAACCAACAAGTTTTTGTATGTCAAAGCTAAAATTGTCAAAGGGGATGGGACTGATTTGCTGGAGATGGATCAGGTAGCCACCTCTGGCTGCACAGTCTCTGGCAACAAGTGGATGTCAGTCTGAACGATAAATTGGTGAGTGCGTCCACCAACATTTACCCGTACCGCGCTTACATCTAAACCTTGCTGTCGTATGGCGGGGAGGCCAAATCTACCCAACTCTGGTCCTCTGGTCTAAAGATTTTTCCGGGAAATTCAACGACCACAATGGCAAGAACAAAGGATTTCTACGCTGCCAACACTACACCGCCAAGAGTCAAACCGTCGACATGTTGGGTCACCTACATACGGACATTGGCTTTGAAGACCGGTATCTTCTCAACCACGTCACAGTGCGACTGCAACTCACGTGAGCCAAAGATACCTTTGCTTTACTGACCAGTCAAGAGCTGCCTGATTTTAAAATCGTGCTGCAAGACATTCAGGTCCACGTGCGCAAAGTCCAAGTCAGCCTAGCCCTCCAACTCGCCCATGTCAAAGTGCTGGAGAAAGCCCCGGCCAAGTACCCCATTCGACGTGTGCTGACCAAGTATTTCGCCGTTCCGCAAGGTCAAACGAACAAAATTTATTTTTGGGGGTGTTACCGAAACGACTTGTCCTGTGCATGGTCGACAACACCGCCTTTGACGGTACTTATGAGGAAAACCCGTTCCATTTTCACCACAATGACTTGAACTACCTGGCCCTCCAGATGAACGGGCGTCAAATCCCCTCTCAACCCCTGACCCTTAACTTAAAGGATCATTTGTATGGGCAATCGTTCCTTAACGTGTTTACCAGCGTGGGGAAAGCCTACCACGATGAAGGCAACAACATCACCCGCCACGATTCGACCACGGGTACGCCTTGTTCTGTTTCGATCTCACCCCAACTTACACTGCGACGACGAGTTTAACCCGGTTCAAAAAGGTGATGTGCGTCTGGAAATGAAGTTTGCCAAACCCCTCCCCAAGACGATCAACATGCAACTTTCAGACGTAAACCACAATGAACACGACGGAACTACAGTGTGTGTTGGACGACGATGTGTGGACACGTCAGGTGTTTTAAGGGATGTTTCTGCAGAATCACAAACCACCCCACCCTCATCTACCTGTTGAGTATATCTTGAACACGGACCCGTGTGATCAACCTGAAGAATACTGGGTGGCTGTCTTTTTCAACGGTGACGACCAAGGCGAGTATTTTGATTCGTACAGACTCCCACCACTGTCCCTGTGGCTCTCGACATGGCTGGACGCAACAACACGTGGATGACGTGGAATACACAGCGGTTACAAAGTACCAAGACGGCTGTGTGTGGACAGTATTGTGTGTATTATGCCTTACACTGGGCTCGGGGTATCCCCCTCACTCAGATCGTGTCTCTGTTCGAAGGCCCACCGATCGAAAAACGATGTGATGGTGTATGACTTTATTTTTGATTAATCCCCCGTTTTGGAATGAGACACTCCAGTGACAGTTAACATTGTTATTGTTGATAGTTAGTGTTAAATAAAAAAAAACGAGAACTCACCAAAAAACAAGCGTTGTGTTTTTCATTTTATTTCTTTGTGTGTGTGGGGTGTAAGGGGGCTGGTGTTGATTGAGGAAAACGCATTGCAAAATTGATAAAGATCTCTTTCAGGAAGACATGGAGTGGCCCTAAAAAGGACCTTTGGAACAACCAGCCTCCGGGAGTGCTGGTGAGGGTGGTGAGACACCAAGACCACTCTGCTAAGCCTTGAGCACGTCCAGATATGTCGCCATGGTCATATTGGCGACTCATGCCTTTGCATGAAAATTTGTCACCTTTCTCACCCGAACAGTAGTAAATTTTAGAACAGAGTGATATGTGCTCTCCGCTCCATCGCTTATCAAAGTCGTAGTGGTCACGTCCGGGGAGCCAGCTGTCCCGTTCCCGCTCATAAGCACCACGACACTCGTGTTTAACAAGGGATTCCCAATCAGGGTGTGACACGGCCATGTAGGCTGAATCGGTGTCCATCTCACAATACTCCCAGTCACTTCGATCAAAAAACTTGTCCATAAAATTGAAATAAAATTCCAGCATGCGTTGTTTGGCGTTCTGATAGGCCATACACCCGATTTGCAAAGGTAAACTGTACCTGATAGTTATCTTCTTGAAGGCGACTTCGAAGGTATCGTCGTCGATGACAAACGTCTCTTGGAACAGGGGTGAATTCATCCGTTGTCGGGCTTGTTTAGTGTTGCAGATGTGGATGTTGGTGTGGGTATCCAGGTTCGTGATGGTCTTCCCATACGCCGAGTTACCTAAACAACAGAAGAAAAAAAAGAACAGGATGTGAGACAAACATACACCAGAGTAAGAACTCTGTGTGTGTGTGTGTGTGTGTGTGTGTGTGTGTGTGTGTGTGTGTGTGTGTGTGTGCGCGTGAGTGGGTCAGGTACGTGTAGATCACACCCCACGAAACCAAACAGCTCGGTGTCCAGAAGTTGGTAATGGGTTCTGGTCTTGAAGCAATGTAAGGGATGGGTGTGGGTCTTTAGAAACGCGGATAGCTGAGGGTTTTGACGACACTCTATCCGAAACTCACATTCCCAGATATCCATGTAGTAATAGCCCAAGGACATACATTTCGTTGGCTAGCGTCTCTTGTCGAAGTTCCTCAGCTGATTTCCCCCACTGTGTGTTATATCGCCCTCTAGTCAACTCACAGCCCTTGAACTAAAACACAGTACCCAGTCCGTTCACGACTGCGAATCCATCTACTGGTAGACAACGATCTCCTACACGTTTCTCTGTAGCGTTGGACTGGTGTCGAATCGAGATACCTCGACAATGGGCTTGCCATTCTAACCACTGGTCTGCGCTGTGTGTTGTAGACCGCCGTAAGGTAAAGACACCCTCCGTGTCTGACGGTAACCAGCGGGTGTAGTGGCCGGCTGGCATCTCCGAGGCTAGAGAGGAGAGGTCCAAGGCATTGGCGTCAAACCCCACAATCTTTTGACAAGTCTTACCCCCGCGAATCTTGGTGCTACCTGCTTGATGGTGACGGGTGAAAATGATGGACGGGCCGCCCACAATGTTCTTCTTTAAACAGTTGTACATGTCTGCATCCCTGTTCTCCACAAGTGAAAAATAATTTGCCAACCCTTGAAAGACGTAGCTTTGTGTCAACCTTGGAATACTGATGCATTGTTTAAAGACATCCATGCCTAGACCACGATAAAACGTAGTCATTTTTTTGCGGCTTCCATGAAGGGGTTTACATCAAGGGTATTATACCATATCGGGAAATCCTTGAGGGTGGTCATTCCTTCACGGTCCCACATGCCTTGGAGGGTTGCATACTCTTCGGTAGAGAGCTCTTTGTTCTTCAACGTGTTGTTGGGTCTATTGACTTAAGTGTAACAAAATGTACCCTTGAGGAGTTGACAGTCATAGGCTTTAACCCACTTGTGGTGGCTAAAGTTGGGAGCCAAGTAGTTGCACACATCTAAAAACAAGAGGGTATCGGTGGCGACAGACATGTGGCTCTGTTGTTTTTGATGACATACTTGAGTATAGGTATGGGTACATGTAGCGTTTCACCATGTTGATATCATACCGACCCGAATTGAAACCCAGGACGGGGAGTTGTGCGAGGTAGTTCAGGAACGTCTGCCACCACCACCACAGCAAGAACACGTCAAACTCTCTCTTATACGAGTTTTAATATCGCTGTGGCTTGTTTTAGTCACATCAGGGGCGGTTTAACAGAACCACAAGAAACACAAGTTTGAAAGTTTTTTTGTAAACAGTGGTGCAACCAATCAACAGCCACTCGTCGATTTCAACGCACCAGTCAACACGCTTCATCTGAACAGGGTCAATGGGGATAGACCTGGAGGGTGGTTAAGTCCAGCGATCCGTGCTGCTAGAACACGCCATATCCGATTAGATACGAACACATCGAGGCATGAGATTGGACCCGGCGTGATAGACTACCTTTGAGTGACGCAAGGAGACTGAGAAATTCCTATTCCCGTTCACCCTGAAGCACCCCCCCTACCGCCATTGGAGATGAACAACCACAAAAACAACAGCCTACAACTTGAAGCCTCAGAGCATGGACAACGACCACTAGGCCCTATGCCCGAATGTTGAGTTTGCCTTACAGCACTCGCAGACATCGTCTTCGAGCCCTGTCATCATGCTGGCTGTTGCGGTACGTGTGCACACCCAGCCCTCCACCAACGCTGTCTGATGTGTAGAACATCCGTCTTAAAAGCCTACAGAATTTATTAAAAAATATATGTATATGCTTTATCCAAAGGCCCTTCTCAGGGCCACCCACTTCCACCGAAAAAGATCTCAAGTTTGCAATTTTTGTTCACACTAAAACACCAGGTCCTACACCTTACATGTACTAAAATAGTTCTTACCAGCTCGACATGGTGTCGTTTCATAGGCCGTTCCTCCCTACGGTCGTGCATCAGTTGCTGATGCCGCTTCAAATTCCGTGCTCGGGTGAACGATCCAGCACACTGCCCGCACTCGAATACACTCCTCCTCCTCTTGCCGTGTCCCATCACTCGCTGATGTCGCTTTAAATGTGAGGCTTGGTTGAATGCTAGAGCACACCGACCGCACTGGAACACACAAGCTCCCCCAGACTGGTGCTTCTCCCCTCGATATCAATCCAAATTCCGCTTAACCGTAAATTCCGCTTGGCATATGTCACAGATAAACATGTTGGCGTCTCGAACACGTCTAACAAATGGACAACTACACGTTTAAACAAGCTGCTTTTATACTACACCCAACACATACCTTCACATGCTTTGTGGAAAAAACCAAGTACCAAAAAAATGATGTAATGGCGTTCCTCACATCAACAGTTTTATTTTTTTTATTTTTTTTAAGTAAAGATCTCACACCAAACACAATAAACTCCCTTCTTTAATGATTCTATATAAAAAAAAATGTATTAAACAGTCTGTGTGTTTAAACTATGACATCTTTTTTTTGGGCACTTGTTTTTCCACTACCCTGTGAACTTTGTCGCAAACTTTGTTTCAAAACGATTGGAGTGCAAATGGTCGTCAAACGCGCGTCACTGTTGCACGCGCCACTGTTCCAGGGCTTCACTCAGTGCATATAGATGTTCATGTTTTGAGGTAGAATTGTACTGAATAACGTTGAAGGGTGTGTGGCTCGAGTCGTCTCAGCACGCTTTATAGCGCTCGCCTTTCACAGCACGACCTAATACCGTGGTGTAAGTGGTATCATTCAAAAGAGCATGTCGGACGCGTTCGTTATCATGTCTCAGTATTGCTGTGTCATGCTTTATTCACGTAAGAGAAAAAAGAAGCACACATGGACAGAGATTTCAAAATGTTTTACCGTCAGACAGTTGGACTAATCCACCAATCAGTGAACAGCTTTTTGATCAACCATGGCACAGTTAAGACACTTGTAACAATGTTTTGGAGGACTCCATATGCACAACCCAGAGGAATGGGGGACGGTGCCCTGTGAATGCCGCTGTGGGAGCTAAACCCTCTTCCTCTGGCGATGCGGTTACATCAAGCACCTACTCCCCACAACAGACTACGATCAAGAGTGTTGTGGGCGGATGAAGCGGAAGAGAATAGCTAAAGCAAACCCCTTCTCAACAGGTAACCTCTAGACTCGACGCCGTTTCAAAGGCCCTTTTCAAAGGCCCTTTTCAGGGCCACCCAATCCCACCGAAAAAGATCTAAACGGTGTGAAGTTGATTCTGAATTATTTTTGTAATTGTTTAACGCATGTCTTTTTAATGGTAGTTTATTACACCAAACCCCACACACCACCCTTTTATTTTGTTTCATGTCTTTCTTTTCATGTCACAAACAAAAAACACCAGACCCCCAACAAACACAATCCCAACCTTCACATCTTCACCCCTGCCTCATGAGCATGGACATCATGCAGTGACGTCATGGGTGACCTCCCTTGACCTCGTCTGACCACCCCTGACCTCACACCACCCGAACACCTTCAGGATACCTTCGGGGACCTCCGGTCAACCTCGTCGTCATGAGTGACCTCCCCTGACATCACAACAACCCCCACCTGACCACAGCGGACCAATCAACAGCTGACACACACCATCACACCAGTCACTTCCTGTACACAGAACCTGCGCAAGAACCTTGTTCCCTTTTTAGAGGGAGAAGTCTATACCTACAACCTAGGATTTCATTCATTTTGCGCTCATGTGGAGCGCATACGCTATCAACTGCTCTTTCGTACTACTTGCGCACAATGAAATTTAATAAGTTTTCGCTTTTTCTTGTTTTCGCTTTTTCGCTTTTTCGCGTTTGTTTACAGACGGAAATGTGAAAATCTACCATGGCACAAATGAGGCGTTTTTTTCCCTTTTTCGCCTTTTCGTGTTTTCGCTTTTTTGCTTTTTCGTTTTTTCGCATTTTCGCTTTTTCGTGTTGGTAAACCAAGAGAAAGGTGAAAATATGCCATGGCACAAATCAGCATCCATAACTTTGGTAGTTAAATGTTTATTAAACAACAACTAATATAGTCCCATTTAAAAAAAAAAATTGTAATCGATCCTCATATTGTTTTACCAGTAAATTATTCTCTGAAGCTATTTCATTTAGGGTACTGTGATATCTTCTCTGTCAAAAAAGAAACGCATAGGCGAAATATTAATAGAATCAGTAATTTTTGGGGGTAGCACAGTTAAAGTTGGTACAAGTATGTGGTAATGTTCTCGCTATGGACCGACGGCAGCTGAAGTCAGTACCTTGTGTGGCCACCGTGAGCCGAATCACTGCACAACACCTCCTTGGCATACAGTACGACCCACATCAAAACGGAAGTCTAACGCGTTAAGAGGCCGTTAACTATCCGTTAGGTATGCGTTAAC
>JAVFBZ010198636.1:0-13952 GCA_032466195.1 Katharina tunicata | reverse complement strand
TGTTATCTCCCCTTCTTTGTTTAATATCATGATAAATGACTTGCCATCTTCCATTAACCCTAAGTTGTCGTGTACACTATTCGCTGATGACAGAGCACTGTGGTTGTCCCATCGTAAGTTTAATGTTTTTGTTAAACGTGTACAAGGAGGTTTATCTGAAATAGTTATGGGGGCAAAAACGTGGGGTTTTCGCTTTTCTCCTTCAAAGACTGAAGCTGTTTTATTTTCACGTAAATCTATCCCATCTTCCCTGGTACTTAACTTAAATGACTATAGAATCAAGTGTGCCAATTCATTCAGATATTTAGGTGTTATTTTGGATCGCAAACTGACGTGGAAAACTGATATAGATTATATTTTTAATAAATGCCAAGCTGGTCTTAATCTCATTCGTCGTGTTTCATCAACATCTTGGAGGGCTGATAAAAATCTCTTCTTATTATTTACAGGGCATACGTCAAATCACGCCTAAATTATTGCACCGAAGCGTATGATTTTGCCTCTGACAGTGTTAAGATGCGTCTTGACAGCGTACAGTGCCAAGCATTACGCCTGTGCACTGGCACTCTTAAAACAACCCCTCTGTTCTACTTACAAGTTGTGTGTGGGGACTTCCCATTGGACATTGAGCGTAAGGTTAAAACGCTCAAATTTGGGCTAAAATTGAAATCCGCCGTTAACAACTCAGCCACCTATGTTTTAGAGCCATCATGGTAGGACAGTCTATTTACTTCGCCTAATGTTATTCGTGTACCGTTTAGTGTAAGAATTGCTAATTTACTTCAAATATTAAATCTTAATGCGGTTGATATCCAAATGCCTATTGTCCCTCGTCTCCCCCCTTGGAAGTTTATACAACCTTATGTTTCTGTTGATTTATCGCTGACGATTAAAAAATCAGATTCTCCTCAATGTATTAAACTATGTACCAAAGATCATATATCATCGAACTTGAATCAGTATCTTCATTTATATACTGGTGCATCTAAATGCCCAGACTCTGGAAAAGTTGGTGTTTCTTGCCTGAATTAAAGTATTCTTATTTTAAACGTGTTTCTGATAATTTATCTTTATTTGTTGGAGAATGCTTTGCTATATTGTTAGCCTTAAATTGGATTAAAGACGTTGAGCCTTAGCGTACGGATATTTTTTTCTGATTCTTTAAGCGCCCTCCAATCACTTAAACAAATCTGTTGGGCAAAACCTTTCCCAATTGTATGTGAAATATTGTATTTAATTACTACATTGTTTTATGAAAATATAAATGTATCACTTGAATGGGCCTCTGGTCATTGTGGCCTTGCTCGAAATGAAATGGCAGATGAACATGCCAAAAACTCACTCCGCAGTGATCATATTACTCATCGTATTGCTTTATCTGTTTCAAAAATGTTATCTTCTGTTCGTCTGTATTTTCTTGACATGTGGCAGCGAAGGTGGGAAAATTGTAATTCTGCAAGGTTCTTATTTAGGTTTTACCCTTCAGTTTTATTTAAGCCTTTTGTTTCAAATAATAGAAGGTCAGAGACACTTATTTACCAAATCTTGTCCAATCATTTCCCTGTAAATTCATATTTATTTAGTATCAACCAACACCATGATGTCACGTGTGACACCTGACTTGTACCAGATACCATTGATCACTTCATACGTCATTGTCAAAGACATAATAATTTACGTCAAAATGCGTTTTTAAAGCTTTAGCATTTAGGTACCCACCATCCATCGCTTGATAATATTTTAAATCCACATTCTCAAAAAGAATCAAAACTGTTTAAGTACTATCGGATTTCATTCTGAGATCAAGAAGATTTTATTAACCCTCCTGCAAATGAAATCGTATATTTTATGTACCTATTCGTCATGTATTCTTATGTACGTGTATGGACCGAATGATATGCATATATTATGTCATGTATCACATCTTCTGTTTAACATGAAAGCCTACATAACCAAACTACTCTATCTTGTCATACCCTACCTGTATGTGTTCTCAATAGTGTTATTATTGTGAATTATGTTACCTCTTGATTAAGGCGAGATAATATGTACTGGTCATAGCATAACGACGGCATGTTAAGTTCCTGGCGCGCATAAATCTCGATTGTGACGATTTGAATCCGCCAATCAAACAAAACAAACAAACAAACAAGCATAGCTTTTCTGTTTCGTCAAAGGCACGATCCTTAAAAACAGATTTCCTAACAAATTTCCTTTACGTTATCAGCTTTCTCTGTTAGCTAAGTTGCCACAGAACTAAACACTGTGGGTAAACACTCGTCAATTGAAAGCATATTCAGGCTCAATGCTCAAATCGTTTTAAATCTCTACTCTGTTATTAGATTACGTAATATCATGACATATCCTACCCACTGTATGACGAAGTGACGGTATGTTTCCCTTCATCAACTGGGCTCTGGATGTTACTGCACCAAGCAATAATACGCTAAGTATATTTTCTGGTCTCGATTGCGATTAAGATTAATCCAGCATTTAGATACCTTTTTGGTTCAGATCCCAATTCTGACAGCTGTTCCGATTTCAAGAAATGAGAAAGTCTCTACTCAATGTGCCAATCGAATACAGGGCATTTGCTCGTGAGCTCCACAAATTAACCTACAAATAAGAGTCCATGGGAAGATTCGGACAGGTGTTAAACGATTAGTGCTGCCCCAGACAGGGGTGGTGGTAAACAGCTGGTAGTAGGCGATAAAGTCTTATTACTCGGTCACCAAGCGAGAAACCATTTAGCGTTGGCATCCCGAATTCTAATCGGTGACCCCCGTTGACTTGTTATTCCAGATAAACTCATACAGACGGGTGATCTTAGTGAACAGTTTGCCTTGTCTGGAGATCATGGAGTCGTGGGCACAATGTTGGCATAATAAAGCCGAAATATATTATCTTTACCAACGTGACGTCCTTGTTCGGAGTTTCTCTTATTCTATTTTACCATAATAACTACGCTACCAAAAATAACAGTTGGATTCTGTACATCAGAGAGAAACAAGTTCGTACGTTGTATTTGTTATCACCGTACAAAGCTTGAGATTTTAGAGGTAAAGTGTAAACATAAAGACGTGGTTCAAGTGATTGATTGATTGATTGATTTGCTATTTGGGTACTTCAAATGGACGACCATCGAAAATGTATTTATAGAAACGCCATCTAGAACAGTTTTTAGAAATGAGGCCCTAACTATGCACATTTTCGTAGAGCCAGATGTGTCTTAAGGCTGGCTCCCTGGATATCGATCTCCAGGGACTGAGTATTTCTACTTACACAAAAAAAGGGAAAGAGCTTTAATGTAATCATCCAGGTTTAATTCCACCTGAGTTGGCTGGGGGAAAATATGACACGAGATAACAGAACCAACCAAGTGTAGTGCGGAAAACAGATTGCACTGAAGAGCTATATAATAAATCGTTAGTATGAGAGATTCTGCTGTAAAATAAATGTGTTTTTTTTGCAGGTATAACTATGATAGGGTTTTGGTACAATGCCTTGGCATATAATAGGGTCTTAACTGAGAAATAATTGTCTGTCTCTGTTTGTTGTTCTACACTACGGCAAGTAGAATCAAAACAGATACAGTTTAAAAGCTAAGTAATGGTAACCTCTAAATGTGTATCAATGGTATCCTTTGAAACATACATGACACCTGAAAATGGTTTAGGTATAAATGTCCTTGTCGGACACGTTTTAATCACCCCAGTATGGTTAAGATTTGGACGCGCGGACAAGGTCGCCTCAATGATTTCCATTGATGGAAAACACAGAAGAGAACAACACACTTTAACATCAGTTGTAATTATACTACTTCCCAATTAGGGACAAGTGATTGGGATTTAATAAACTTCATAAATGTCCTTACGTACAGATCCCGTGCCATAAATTTGATATTGGAAATTGGATGGTGATGAAGTTTCAAAAGTTTCAATTCAGGGCACGAGTCAGGCAAACAACCAGCTAGTGTTCGATGAAGAGTCAGGCAAATAACCAGCTATAGTTAGATGAAAAATCAGACAAATAACCAGCTAGAGCTAGATGAAGAGTTAGACAAATAACCAGCTAGAGTTAGATGAAGAGTCAGACAAACAACCAGCTAGTGTTAAAAGAGTCAGACAAATAACCAGCTAGAGTTAGATAAAGAGTCAGACAAGCAACCAGCTAGTGTCACAAGAGTCAGACAAAAAAACAGCTAGTGTTAGAGGAAGTGTCTCATAAGTTAGTCTCCATAAAAACTCAAAGGTTTATTTTCATCTCCATCCATACCCCAGATAACCGTAGAAAGCACGTTTAATAAATTCCTACGTGGGGCACTCCATATATGGACGGTATACTGGTTACACGTTAAACAAGTCCGCACTGCAAGACATACCCCGTGGCCTGCAGCAAATACGAATCCTGTGGATGCAGGCACAAATGTCGAGGTGTTACGGCATGTGTTAATAATCCACATGTGGCTACAGGCACAAATGTTAAGGTGTTGAGGCATTTGTTAATAATACATGCCTCAACACATTGATATTTGTGCTGTGTGCATTTATAAACAAATACGAATCATGTAGCTGCAGGCTTTGAAGCATGTATTTTGCTTATTTTGCTTAAAATATGCCTCAAAGCCATGACATTTGTGCTGTTAGCATTTATAAACTCGCTTTTTAAGAAAACCATGGTAAAATTGAAAATTCCGGCTCCGTTATGACTTGCGTAGTACTATTAGGTATATATTGCCAAATGTTTAGAACAATCCTAACATTAGAGAAATAGTCCATTTAGTAGTTGTTACATCAACAACAACAACAACAAGAACAACAAAAGCGCCAACAAGAGAGTGATTAAGATCTAGGGTAAAAATGAAACAGATACAACGGCATTGTATGGTCCGGTGTGCCTGAATCTGGTCTGACTCTGAAAACTAATAAACTAACTTATATGGGTCTAGAGAAATAATAGGTGCAGGTGTGAAACCATTGGAAGATAGCACAAAGACTGTTCATAAAGCAAATTCAACCACTTGTGTGACAAGATTCAAATGTAAATGGGGGACTTAAATTAAACTATAAACATACAAAAGATAACAACAATGATTGGAAGCAGTATAATAACAACTGATGTTAAAGCTTTTACATGTAGATACTCTTTCTGTTCACTTTGATAATATTTAGATTTACTACATCCAAGCCGTGTAGAAGAAATCAGTTGTAAAAATGATTTATCAAAAGTAATTGCGATAAACTTGGAAAGGAAAATAGAGAATGTCTTGATTATAAATTATTATCTTAGTGGAAAGTGGTTGTGTGGTAAATTAATTGAAATAACTGGCCTTTTAGCTGTGGGCCTTTGAGTCATTGCTTGGGTGGCCTAGACCAGGGCACCTTCATCACCGTCTACCTATCCAGGATGATGTCGTCTCAGTGCCCTGGGGTCATGTTTTAACTCCCAGCTGTCGATGTGTAGGTACTAATTGTAAAGCTGCTTAACTAGCTGCTGTTCAAAACTTCTTTTTCCCGGAAATGCATTTCTTGAAACAAAGAAACATTCTAATACGTTACATTTTGGTACGTTAGTACACTAGTTATAAAGGTTAACAGTTTGAAATTCACAAGTTCATGTTCATTTAGTATCAAGAATTAAATCATTGAATTTGACATGTTAAGTTTGGTATGTAAAACAACCACATTAGGTAGAAATTTCTTGCATTTATATTTTCCGTCCGTCCGCTCACAAGCAATGATATAAAGTTAAAGTTTTAGATGCCACTCCATACTATCTGATGTGATTTCAACATAAGATCAGAAGTCAATTTCCCACTAAATGATCTCGTGATGGTCTTTAAGGTTATTCATAAAATATATCAAAAGCTATGTAGCGAAGAGTTTGCTGTATCAATAAACCTAGTAAGATGCAATCCACACGGTTCAGTTCAATGCCATACCGGCTTTTTGAATGTCGTTTTAACAAGGCTGATAATTCTTTGCTGAAGTGTTTTGTCTGTATAAAGATTAAAACCATAACATTTAAAGTGAGTCGACCTTTTAAGACAATAATAAAAAGTATGCGAAAAGTATGTATTTATATTTGTTATGAATCTTGTTGATGTTTTTGCGAACTTAACAAACTTGAAATCGAAAGTTGGATGCAGGGCATAACAAAATCATCAGATCATATGTAGGCGTTCTTTTGCTGCTGTTCTAAAAAACGATATTGATACAATTTGTTTCTTTCTAAACCGAAAATATTATCAATCACAGGCACACTATCGCCCTCAACCGAATATATTTTACATCTTAGACAAACTGATTTACTACGATTTGTACTCACTTCTTTACATATTGTACAGTTTCTATCCTTAATCCGAAAGAAGAGGATATCGATCAAGTTATCAATTTGATTCATTTATCATTCTTCCTCAGCCGAAGTTATTATTTTATTCATCGCTGTTGCGCGTTGTGGGATAAGTATACTGGGTGATGTTTAGTCATCTCTACTGTGTTCTACTTTTCTTCTAGTAACTGATTATTTTTGATGTTTCTTCAATCGGCTAAGATTGCTTTTCTTTTCAGACACGATTCTTTAAAAGAGGTTTCCAGATCAACGGTATCCGCCTGTTTCTCACAGCTAAGTTACCGTAGAGCATGAGCACTGTGCGTTAACACCCGTTCTGTATATTTGTATGGTCGCATTGCTTAAGTCAACTCTACTTTGCTCTTAGATGACTCAACATCAACGTTTTTTTCTCTTTGATAAAAGTTAATTCAGTTTTCCCTTTACATATAAGATTTTCCAAGTCTTTTTATTGAAGCATTATATATATAC
This sequence comes from Katharina tunicata, assembly GCA_032466195.1. Lineage (NCBI taxonomy): Eukaryota > Metazoa > Mollusca > Polyplacophora > Chitonida > Mopaliidae > Katharina > Katharina tunicata. Next base: position 7,130 of record JAVFBZ010198636.1, on the reverse strand, counting down.
ACATTTTATATATTATCACATATAGCACTTTTGAAACAACCTGCATTCATTCAAGTAACAGCTCTGCCTTAAACAACATGACATATTTGACATATTTTGCTTGACTTTCACTAAGAATATAACCTTCGTAGATGCTATAACTCAGATCAGTAAGAAAGTAACTAAAATCATTAAATTCCACTAATTCAGTTTGTAACCTTTGAATATTCTCTATATCCCAATTAAACTATCCGCTGTAAATGATGACGTTAGGATTGTCCGTTCAACAGCCCGATCCTGGGTACTTCGCAAGACTTTATAAGCCATATAAGAGGCGTCAATCTTCTGATGACACCCACAATTCAATATCGGACATACACATCTTTATGGAAAGACCAAACCAAATTTATACAATTCACGTGAATACAGGCTTTTTTATACTGGATTTTATCTTGTCCACCTCAGAAGTAATTGTTAGGGGAAGATTCGAAAGAAATGTTTGAAACCTGTCCAAGTCATCTTGTCCTCGACAAGGACGGCAACAAAGTGTTACTAGGATACTCTGATCGTCCGGAGACAAACTATGATAAAGTATTTATCTTTTTCGGGATGGATGGTTTACGATGTCTTAAGTGTCATGTAGTTGACACAAAGCATTGCTGTCAGCTCTGGTTTAATTACACAAAACCATTACAAAAAAGTGGAAGACCAGTTACGATTCTGGCTGCCGATAACTGAATCGGTTCAATCCGATCAACTTCCTTCTGGGTAATACCATCGCGCACTGGGGACGCATATTCCAACAGAGGCGAACAAAGCGTGCATGTATTTGTGCAAGTGCGAGACGACCCAGTTTGTATTTAAGTTTGCCCATTATCCCGACTCTTTTGCAAGCCTTACTTATCATCCCTTATATATTTTCTCCCAATTTACAGTTTTTTGGGGGTAAAATGTAAGACGATAATGTGATTCTACTAAATCTAGGGGTTGGGCACCAATCTATAATTCTAAAGGCTTTGGAACTGTTATGTTGGTAATTAACATTGGGGCTTTTTTCTCAAAGTTAAATTGCATCCTCCACCACCTGAGAGTTGTTAGATCGTTGTTTATCAATTCCTCAACTTCCTCTAGATTAGTTGACGAATAAAAAAGTGATGCATCATCAGCAAAAATGTGCACGACACTATCTATATTATGTGCAATATCATTCACCTAAATAGGAAAGATTGACTGATTGGTGTTTTACGCCACATTCAGCGGTATTTCAGTTACATGTACACTATCGCGCGTAAAAAAAGAAATAGCAGAGGTCCTAATACAGACCCGTGTGGGACCCCTGCTTCAATTATCAACAAATTAGAGATTGACCCGTCTACGAACACTTATGGGTTCCGGTTAAACATATTGGGATTTCCTTTTTTATAGATAGGAGTAACGTGTGACATTTTCCACCCTGAAGAAAATTCAGAATGACTCTATAACATATTAAAAAGTATAGCCAGTGGTCGTGCGACCGAAAGAGCAACATTTGTTTAGCATTCTATAAATTATAGTGTTACAACCTACTGCTTTATTACTTAGTAAAGACATACTTATAAAATAGATGTCTTCAGGATCTATTTCATTGTTTCTAAGATAGACTTGGAAAACGCTGTACCCACAGGAAGGTCAGCTTGATTATCATTTAATATCACAATTGATGCAAAAGACTTGTTTAGGACTTCCGCATTTTGACAGTCCGTTACGGCGGGAGTACAGGGAGTGTCATCTATATCATTTCTTAATGGTGGGATTTCATTATTTACTGTAGACATAAAATATTTTAGATGTTTCGAAAACACCTGTCGGTCCTTAGACTGGGCAGTTTCGATAAAGCTCTCAAGATTATTAAAATAGTTTATTCTAACAAATGTTTTCAGATTAATTACTTTGTTTCTTTATTTTTTTATATTTTAACCAGTCGGACAGTTTCTGTGATTTTTAAGCGGTCTTGCGAAATCTATCTCGAATTCGCATCTCCTTCCGCAAAGCACGGTTGGTCTTTTGGACGAATCGTAACTGACTGAATCGGTATACAATCTTTTGCAATGTCAATGATTTTTGGGGTAAATGTATCAGTGCATCTATTTACATTGTCACATGATTCCAACAATAGTTCCTAGTCAACTTCTTCAATAAGGCGATTATATTTTCTCCAATTTTTGAAGTATGAAATGTAGCTCAGACTAGCTAAAATCAGTTTTACCCTTTTTTAACGTGAACAAAGAATGTATCGACTTCAGCATCAATCTGTGACATTGGGTTTCCTACTCGACCCATATAGCTCATCGACAACGTGACAACGTATGATAATATAATTTACGATTCTAAACATATGTGTCAATCTTTAATTTACCTTAGCTTGAGTGTTTCCATCTAATCTTTGGTGGGTGTACATTAAATCAGTAGGTAATAACTGGAAATGTAATTGATACATTCAGCTAGTTAGTGTTCTTAAAGATGTAAAATTCACAAAAGATTGAATTGTGTCTGACGCTGTTCTAGATGGTATTTATAGGCGGTATACAAATTCTTATGTCCTATTTTAATGAAAATCTTCTTAATGTTACACACGCTGATTGGAATTAATATTAGGGCTGTGGTGTTTTAAAACCATTTCCAAGGGAGTAGACTCCGTGGTCAAAATAGACACGGAGGATCGATACACTGACAAGGTGTTCTGGGGAAAAGGAAACTTGAAGCGAAGACAAAGCAAATATCCTAAAGTGAGTCTTTTGCTGTTACAAGTCCAATTAATTTGTCATTGTGCGAATATCCCATTAGGAGCCAGTTCAATATTTCAGGTAATCTATCCTGAATATTACTGATGATTCACCTAGCTTCCTGTGTGTAACGAGTAATCATACGATGGATGGCTTAAACCCTATTTGGCACTGAGTTTAGTCGTCTTTTTATGTTACTTTTCAATTTAAAATACTACAATCTGGAAGCGGCAAAGGAATTTAACTTCACAACAGCAGCGCAGTTATTTTAATGAGCTTAACATTATCTATTTTACAGCATCGCCTTTTGAAGCCTCGCCACTAAAAATAGGTGCGATTCCCAAGTCGCGGTAACATGGGCAACAATTGGTGTGTCTGAGCCGGCTATGATCAGGATCAGATTTATGTTTGCGTGTTCACGGACAAAGTAGGTGGACTCGAGCTAATCCAAATCAGAATAGTCCGCCTTTTTTGACCTACCAAATTTGATGGGTAAAAAATAATCCGCATTAGTTGTGGCGTTTTTAGAATGCCGTAAAGTTTTCCCTCGCTCGAGACGATTGACAGTGTACCAAGATTCTTGTGACGCTTTCCGGCAGGCCTGTAAAAAGTGCCGTGTAACCGAAAACCGCCATTAATCGGTGGAGTAAATAAGCCGGCTCTAATGCGGACCAGCGCCAGCTCACTGTAGCTCACCTTTTCCATGTACATGTAACCCTGGCATTACTGTCGATTGTCTTCTAGTTGTTATGTATATTAGAAATGCACCTGGATTGCAGAAATAACTATCTATATATAATAAAAGACAAATGCAAGTGGTATTTAATACTCTGTTTTCTGGAAACAAAAATAAAGGCACATTTAACATGATATATATCTGTATAAAGATACTCTGTTCTTGCGTTTGTTGTAAAGTGTCTCTTGTTTACGCTCCAGTTGATCCCCCGAGACAATGAGTGATCTCTGTTTACCGCCGATAAGACTGGATTAGTCTTTTTATGATACCTCTGTAATATTCCTGTCTCAGCGACGGCAACTTCATTGATTTAATCCCATTATTCACAAACAAAGCATCTTTAAAGATCTGATTCATATGTGGAATTAATTATTGCGTTGGCAACCGCTTGCATTTTTTATATTTATTTAATCATTATTTCTAACACTAACTAAAGGGAATCCATTCTTGGCCAATTGTCACCATCGGACGAGAATCTATGTCACCATCAGACGAGAATCTATTAAAGACCACGACACATTCAAGCCATCTGACATTTATCTCCATATTCGTTGTTAATTTATAAGTGACCAGCAGTTGTTCTATAGTAAGACACTAATAGTCAGCCTGCCCGACAGATTGTTAGTAGATAAGAGGAAGCTGGTCTGAAGAATCAATAAGTTATTGATAAAGGCCCCTATCCAGTTCATCCAGGATTCAATCGTCGAACGTATACAAAAGGTGTCCCTGTGCATGCGAAGTTAATAAGTTCATATCCCAAAATAGCTTTTCGAACTATAGCACTTATTGTATGCTGCGTTGTTTGTTAGAAAAACAAGTATAATTAAATTTTATGACAAAATGATAGAACTTGTATGAAAACAATTAAGCGAATAGTCTACACGGTCTTAAATTTACCTGAAACGCTTTAAAGTCAGCCAATTCCGCCATGCGTTGTTGCCCAACGTACTTTAAAGCATCACTTCTTGTAACTAAAAAAACGTTGTGAAGAAAATCAAAAAGAAGCTTCAATCATCAAGCCAATATGGCGTTAAACACTAATTCATTAATCAATGATTCACCGAGTACTGGTTTGTACGTCTGAGATCGAAGCAGACAAACATCTTTGATATAGCTCAAATCTAATAAGAAACATGGATGGTCAAAACATATAATATCTACGTCAAGGCATATAATAACCGCTTTATGGATAATTTTGGTAAGCTATTTCTGTTAATTCTGTGTGTAAGTGTTGTAACCACTCTTACCATGATATTCATCGGGCAGTATATCACTGACCTTTTCACCTTTGAAATGAACACTTTATGTCGGCGACTGTGGGGATTATGTCCCCCCCCCCCCCTAATAAAAAAAAACTCAAACAAAACAAAGAATTAAACAAAAAATTAAACCGTTTTTGGTGATACTTAATAAATGTACAGGTCAGGCCCTGTTACTAGTATAAAATAACTAATCTTACATTTGATACTACCATTTCCTTTTAAAGCAGTACTTGTCTTCCTTTTTGTACAGTTCATCAATCAGACGAGTTAACAAGGCCTTACAAAAAAAAACACTTTTGGAACACAAGCCTGTTTTAGTGAGCCATAAATAGGCCGACCAGTTAGAGTCTGACACAAGTCTGTTTTAGCAAGCCGTTAATAGGCCGACCAGCTAAAGTCTCGTCAACGGAGATGTATTGATGGAGAGATTTCTTTGTCACTGAAATCGTTATCAATAATTCAAACAAAAAAACTTTCTTTTCGTTATTTTCCGATGGATTTCCCCGCAAATATTAAATACTTCAGATGTATAATAAACAATGTTAGATTCTCGACCGCGAGTCATTTTAGTAAACAAACGGAAACATGTAGTCTCGCTCTATACATATAATATCCTATGGATTGAATAACTACTGTTCTCCATTGCTCCATTATGTAAGACCTCAATTATCAGTACCGGTACTAACGATTGAGACACATACATTTATAAGCTTTGTTTTCCTAAACTGATTCTTTTCACTTTATGACTTTTGATGAATAGTTTCACAATCTCATTACATCGTGACTTTCGGTATACAATCTTTTGGTAAACGTAAATCAAGACAGTTTGTTAACGAAATAAAGTTGCAGTTTTTGCCATCTGCAATCGTTATAAAGAATCCAACTTTTAATAGTAACGTGATAAAAAAGATTAAATTCATTTCCATTTACAACCAACAAAACTCTGTAATTACTGGCCATAATTTTGCTAGAACTAATAAAACGATGATAACAAAATATAACTTTAAATCTATGATGGATTTTCAACTTCGGTGTTTATTGCTAAGCAACGTTATATCGACAAGGAGCATTTCGGTCTAGCTGCTAAAGCCGTTTTCAAGCTATTACTTTTACTTTTGCTACTCTGTTTATCAATATACTCAGAAGTAGGAGAAAAAAAAAAACCCATCGAATTTATGTTTTCTTACGTTCCCAGCTTCTAATGGGCACTAAAACTAGTTGTCTGACAGACACCCCGAATGATACACGTGGCTTTGTGTTGAACGCATCCACATAATGCTATAACGAACAGACAAGACGTCTCTCGTATTTACAGTTAATCAATCAAAGGAGATAACGATGTTGTAAAGAACCCGCACGTATGGAAGTGAAACGTTTAGTACACCCATTCATCAGATAGAGTCGTCAGGAGAGAGGTGGATACACACAAATCAGCAAAAACCTGTTGCAAGTCCAGAAATATGTATTGAATTTCAATTGAATGGAGATGCTATGACCGTGACGAAATAAAATCCGTATCAATAATTCAGATCAACGTTTGTCACACATTTCTTAATTTCCCTTAAGACTCGACAGTTTTTGTTCCACATTTTAAAGGTTTCGTTAAAATAATAAAATCTATAAGCCTAATTGGTTAGATTGTTTTCTCTTGAAGGAAGAGATGAAACTAGAATATCTTATAGACACATATTGATAGAAGCACACTGTCCTGTCCCGGTGATTACTTTGTGTAGTCTTTTATTTTTATTTTATCTCGACACTGGGTTGCCTTAACTTGATGTGAATCAACATGTTTCAACTACTACTACTACTACTATTGTTTTATCTGGCGGCCCAATTCAGATGAATGATGTGCGCCATATCTAAACCGTAGGTTTGTCTCATACTTTGACTAATAAAATGATAAACAACATCACTATGAACTATTATGATAAACAGATAGTAGAAAGTAGAAGACAGAAATACAGATACGACTGGAGTACCTATACACAAAAGGTTAACAGCAACATTCAAGGCATAAACAAAGACTGCTAACAAATAACAGTTTTACCAACAGTCAAAATAAAAAAAACAACAAAAAACCAACAGCAAACAACAACAAAAGAAAACCCTCTAGATTACATGAAGACAAACTAATGACGTACATTGATGGGATACATGGTTACAACATACATAATATAATAATAATAAAAATAACTTTTTTTTTATTTCAGAAACAAAGTTCCATAGATAGTTACAGATGTACATACAATGTTGATTCCAGCAAGATGTAAAGAGCTATTACGCCCCGTATAACAAACTTTGCCACCACATTTCAAGGGCGGAGTACAGTTTAACATCACTATTCTGGAGTGTGCTGACGAGCAAATTTTTTGAATTTACTAACCTTTT
>JAVFBZ010198614.1:3665-13953 GCA_032466195.1 Katharina tunicata | reverse complement strand
TTCTTAGACATTGGAATAACAAGTTCTTATAGGCAAAAACATGTGGACTCACGAATAACAAGTTCTTAGACATTGGAGTAACAAGTTCTTGGGCATAAAAATGTGGACCCAGAATAACAAGTTCTTAGACATTGGAATAACAAGTTTTTGGGCATAAAAATGTGGACCAATAATAAGAAGTTCTCAGACGTTGGATCCCGAATGTCAATGTGCTATAGGCGATAACTGTGGGTCGAGAATAACAAGTCCGAAAACAATAACTGTGGGTCCAGAATAACAAGTTCCTCGACAATAACTGTGGATCCAGAATAACAAGTTCCTCGGCAATAACTGTGGATCCAGAATAACAAGTTCCTATAGACAATAACTGTGGGTCCAGAATAACATGTCCCATGACGGTAAAAATAGGACCAGAATAGCATGATTTAGGTCCAGGAAATCTATAACCAAATGACTGTATATAGTTCCAGCTGAGTAGCATGCTGTCTTTCTGGTTGCAGTTAGTCTACATCGCAGTGTATATCGCACAGTGTCAGATAACAAATAGAAAGTTTAAATATCAATCATATCGAAGTCGCCGATCTTTTCTCAAAGGAAGTGAGTATAACTTTTGCTTTCGTTTTCCTTCTATTTTTTGTACTTTTTATATGTTAATGGTTCAGTTTATTTTTGCCAATTTGTTTTCTGCCTTTTTTTCTTTTATATCTGACAATTTTCTATTTAAAAATATCTGAATATTTATAAAAGCATTATTCATAATTCATTAAAGAGTTGGAAGCCTTCTCTTCCGTAAAGAAAGGAGCTTTGCGATTTTACAAAAATAGAATTAAAGCAATGTGTTTATAAAGAGTTTCTAGAATTCGTTATGTATTATTGTTAACACACACCAGTTACGGCACCGGTAAGGCAATGACGATCCGACGCGCTTTACCGGAAATTATAATAATTTAAATCGTATTTTACTTTTTAAAACACATTTTACTCGTTGGTGGCGTTTTAAGGAAAGCGTCTATTACGTTTAATAAATTACGGGGCGGGTAGCAAAAAAAGATATGGTGTGCTGGTATAGGGCAATAAAACAACAACAACAACGTATATATGTTGACTTAGTTTACTAAACATTTTATTCCTTGGTTGCGTTTTAAGGAAAGCATCTATTACGTTTTACCGTGGAGTAACGGGGCGGGTAGCATGAACAAAAAAAACAAGACCTGGTCTTCTGGTATAGGGCCAAGAAAAACACCCACGTAGGCTATGTTGCCTTTTAATAAACAGTTTATTCCTTAATGGCGTTTTTAGAAAAGCGTCTCATAAGTTAGATTTTAGCACACGGTTAGGCCGTGATGTGTTGATAGAGGGAAACTTCTTTTTTATCTAAGCCCGTCAGTTACGTTTTAATACACATTTTACTCCTGGGCGCATGGCGTTTGTAGCAAATCACGCGGTACGTTTTAGTAGTAGTATAGTGGCGTGCTGGAAAAGAGGGAAAGAAAAAAAGTACTACATTTTAATCCAAAGGTTTAGGTTTGATGTGTGAGAAAACTTGTGTGGAGTTTTAATGTAAACGTTCTCCCTGAGGTCCATGTGTGGGTATAGTTAAACTCATACGGACATGTATGTCTTCTTCTGCTTCGCCCATGGCTTTATGGCTTCTTCTTAACTTCGAAAGCTACAAAGACATCGATTGACAACTAAAGATATCTGATTTTCTACAGACTAGCCACAGACTATTTAACTGCTTTAATCACTATTCACTATTGTGGGTATACGAGATGTAGTATATTGTTACCACTTCCAGTGTTTCTAGCTGAGCCGCGGGTTAAATCACCGAAGACAGCCTGGATGGTGGGAGAGAACTTGACAGTCAGTTGTCGCTCGGATACGCCAGGCAGTCGCTTACGGATCACCCACAGCGACGTCACTCTGCGACCTTCATGGAGAGTTAACAACACACTGTATGTCAAAGTCAACAACATCACACTCCAAGAAGGCGGCATTTATTACTGCTTTCAAAACAAAAAACTGATCGGCTCAAAGGAAATTCTAGTGGGACGTAAGTCATTTTTCAATACAACATTTTTATAATTGTTAGTTAAACCAGGAATGAATTAATATTCGCGAATAACAATTGTACTGACTAGAAAAAATTCTTAATTCCATAAATAAGAACTTTATGTCGCAAGTTTTTTTTTTTAAATCGGCAGAATATATTAAGTAGAAAATCTTATTTTAAGCAGAACCAAATTTTAAGCTTTTTCACCTTTTGAGTGACTTGGTTGATGTTTAGAAATTTAGAATTAAATTTAAAATTAAATAGATCAGACTTTTCTTCTTATACAAATTTACCTGCACATCTTTCAGATTTACCAGAGGCTCCTAGAGATATTAAATGTGTGTCGGATAATTACGAGAGCATGGCGTGCAGTTGGAATCCACAAAATCAAGACCGTGGTCTCATTTCCCGTTCGCAGCTCAAGTACTGTGTTAGGTAAGATAGATTGGGAGTCACATAGCCTTCCCGTCCAACTTACAACATTCAATAGTCCATACGCCTTGTACCCTGGTTAACGATACCTTATACCATGGAGCTTATAAAATGTGACTAAAGTCGCCATGGGACAGATCAAAATCAAGGCTACCATATTTTGGGAAAAGCAGAGAAAACGGGTTGTTGTCAATCATCTTTAATAATGATTATAGGGATCTTGGATCAATCAGACCAAAAATACATGATACAAAAAGTCATATGGGAAGTCCACGGTCACCTGGCTTGTAAGTATTGAATAGTAAACAAAATATGTTCTCAACAATCTACCCTTTGCGTATTTATTATGTTTGCGACACACACACAATCGATAAAAATGAAGAAAAAAATAAAGAAATCGGTTTTATTAAAAAAAAAAAAGATTTTGTCCTTACCTCATTATATTATAGATATACACAGGTTCTGAAACAAACTGCCCAAGTCACTAGGGCAAATCTCCAGTCCAAACGTATTCTCCGAATAAATGGCTCCTCACGACATTGCCTTTACAACGTCCACATTTCATGTATTAAAACTACATAAAGTTTACCAAACATTTCCCGATCTGCTGCACAAAAAAAATCCCATTTTATACTAAATCACCTGCAAATCGACCAAATTTACCTCCGGTTGTCAAAAAAACATGTCAAGTATAAGCTACCACGAAAATAAAATGTCCAGTAAAACCTCAGAATAGTTAAACATAAACTATAATATGAAGGAAACTCCGAAGATTGATTTTATTGTAATATTTCTATATTTCGGCGTCAATTTATGCCATCATCAGTAAAACATAAAAGTGTACATCATAATGGAAGTGTATATATAGGCTACAAATCCGAAAGAACATTGATTAAGCATGAATCTTACAGCCAATAGACACAAAGCATGCTCTGAGTATAGTTCATATTTTTAAATATATGCCATTCTTTGGAAGCATTTATGCCATTGGTGGGGGTGCAGGGACACATTGTTTTAATGGCCAGGACGCCAGTGTGGCGTATGATAGTATGATTGACAATTTTAAACACACTGTTGTCAGCCAGAGGGTCGTGGTCATGGATATCAACTGCTTGTGTTTAGGGCCGCGCCACGGCTCAGGTGGTTGAGCGTTGGACTACTGGGCCCACTTTAACCGGGTTCGAATCCCACTGTCGACCGTAGGCATATAAGGGAAGTTTTCCGATTGCTGCGGAGATCGCGGGGTAGGTTTTACCAAGTTTCTTCCTGGTTTTCCACCATATGCCGGCGAGGCAAAGTCGTCATGTACGACGTTAAACACCAATCATTTAAATAAATAAATCCTTGTGTTTAGAAATAATGAAGTGTACATCCATGACACGACCAGTTATACTGGTATACACATTTTTGTTTCTTGTTATGTATTACTGCGTTTCTTGTCTTTTAAGACTGGATGTCGATGGGTTCAATTTATGTAGGAATTTGTCTTCATTCAGGTAAATGAAATACTTTCTATTATTAGATACATGCAGGTACTGGTGAATGTCAATAGTATGCAGGATGACTTTTAACTGGGTGTTCATACCCCTTGGGTGACACGACTAGGGTATAGTTAAGCTTCGGTAAGGTATCGCGCTTAGGCATTCGTTGGTAAGGTGATATAATTTATATTTCCCGCAAGTTGCCTAGAAAGTATGGTAGGACCTTAAGGCCATATCGCCCCATCACAGCATCGCTCCTGCAACAAGCACTACTTCATATACATTAGATCTACATTTGTAATAGATTACTATCAAGGATCCTCTGTCCTATCGTTAACACATTGTCTGGTTTATTTCACCCGCTTTACCATACATTACCTACATAATGGATTTATTTCACCATTTCAGCTGGTTAATAATAATAGAGATGTAAAAAGTAATACTGACTCGGGCAGCTCAATTAAGGACTGCCTAGCTAATGTCCCTCTTAACAAAAATACAAAAGTGTGAAAAGCGTTTTCTTAAGAGGGTAAAGAAAACAGCAAGGAAATTATTTATAGATTAATACTGGAAGATACATATTTACACATATTTACAACACATTGAGGCGGGCGGTTGGCGGGAGCATCAGGAAGTTGATTTGTTGTGGTGTCCTGTATTTTGTTCTGTAAATGTCCTGTGGTGTCCTGTATTTTGTTCTGTAAATGTCCTGTATTTTGTGCTGTATATGTCCTATGGTGTCCTTATTTTGTGCTGTAAATGTCCTGTTGTGTCCTGTATTTTGTGCTGTAAATGTCCTGTGTTGTCCTGTATTTTGTTCTGTAAATGTCCTGTATTTTGTGCCGTAAATGTCTTGTGGTGTCATGTATTTTGTGCTGTAGAAAATGTCCTGTGGTGTCCTGTATTTTGTTCTTTAAATGTCCTGTGGTGTCCTGTATTTTGTGCTGTAAATGTCCTGTGGTGTCCTGTATTTTGTTCTGTAAATGTCCAGTGGTGTCCTGTATTTTGTGCTGTAGTAAATATCCTATTGTGTCCTGTATTTTGTTTTATAAATGTCCTGTATTTTGTGCTGTAAATGTCCTGTGGTGTCCTGTATTTTGTTCTGTAAATGTCCTGTGGTGTCCTGTATTTTGATCTTTAAATTTCCTGTATTTTGTGCTGTAAATGTCTATGGTGTCCTTATTTTGTGCTGTAAATGTCCTGTTGTGTCCTGTATTTTGTGCTGTAAATGCCCTGTGTTGTACTGTATTTTGTTCAATAAATGTCCTGTATTTTGTGCAGTATATGTCTTGTGGTGTCATGTTTTTTTATGCTGTAGAAAATGTCCTGTGGTGTCCTGTATTTTGTTCTATAAATGTCCTGTATTTTGTGCTGTAAATGTCCTGTGGTGTCCTGTATTTTGTTCTGTAAATGTCCTGTGGTGTCCTGTATTTTGTGCTGTAGCAAATATCCTATTGTGTCCTGTATTTTGTTCTATAAATGTCCTGTATTTTGTGCTGTAAATGTCCTGTGGTGTCCTGTATTTTGTTATGTAAATGTCATGTGGTGTCCTGTATTCTGTGCTGTAAATGTCCTGTGGTGTCCTATGTTTTGTGGTGTAGTAAATGTCCTGTGGTGTCATGTATTTTGTTCTGTAAATGTCTTGTATTTTGTGCTGTAAATGTCCTGTGGTGTCTTGTATTTTGTTCTGTAGATGTCTTGAATTTTGTGCTGTAAATGTCCTGCGTGTGGTGTCCTGTATTTTGGGCTGTAAATGTCCTATGTTGTCCTGTATTTTGTTCTATACATGTCCTGTATTTTGTGCTGTAAATGTCCTGTGGTGTCCTATATTTTGTTCTGTATATCTCCTGTGGTGTCCTGTATTTTGTGCTGTAAATGTCCTGTTGTGTCCTATACTGTGGGCTGTAGTAAATGTCCTGTGGTGTCCTGTATTTTGTTCTGTAAATGTCCTGTATTTTGTGTTTTTATTGTCCTGTATTTTGTGCTCTAAATGTCCTGTGGTGTCCTGTATTTTGTGCTGTAGCAAATATCCTATTGTGTCCTGTATTTTGTTCTATAAATGTCCTGTATTTTGTGCTGTAAATGTCCTGTGGTGTCCTGTATTTTGTTATGTAAATGTCATGTGGTGTCCTGTATTCTGTGCTGTAAATGTCCTGTGGTGTCCTATGTTTTGTGGTGTAGTAAATGTCCTGTGGTGTCATGTATTTTGTTCTGTAAATGTCTTGTATTTTGTGCTGTAAATGTCCTGTGGTGTCTTGTATTTTGTTCTGTAGATGTCTTGAATTTTGTGCTGTAAATGTCCTGCGTGTGGTGTCCTGTATTTTGGGCTGTAAATGTCCTATGTTGTCCTGTATTTTGTTCTATACATGTCCTGTATTTTGTGCTGTAAATGTCCTGTGGTGTCCTATATTTTGTTCTGTATATCTCCTGTGGTGTCCTGTATTTTGTGCTGTAAATGTCCTGTTGTGTCCTATACTGTGGGCTGTAGTAAATGTCCTGTGGTGTCCTGTATTTTGTTCTGTAAATGTCCTGTATTTTGTGTTTTTATTGTCCTGTATTTTGTGCTCTAAATATCCTGTGGTGTCCGGTATTTTGTGCTGTAAAAGTCATGTGGTGCCCTGTATTTTGTTCTGTAAATATCCTGTATTTTGTGCTGTAAATGTCCTGTGGTGTCCTTATTTTGTTCTGTAAATGTCCTGTGGTGTCCTGTGTTTTGTGCTGTAAATGAACTGTATTTTGTGCTGCAAATGTCCTGTGGAATTCTGTATTTTGTTCTGTAAATGTCCTGTGTTTTGTGCTGTAAATGAACTGTACTTTGTGCTGCAAATGTCCTGTGGTGTCCTGTAAATATCCTGTATTTTGTTCTGTAAATGTCCTGTGGTGTCCTGTATTTTATTCTGTCAATGTCCTGTGGTGCCCTGTGTTTTGTGCTGTAAATGTCCTGTGGTGTCCTCTATTTTGTTCTGTAAATGTCCTGTGGTGTCATGTTTTTTGCCTACTGTCCGTAACTCATTGTGTCCGTAACTCATTGGGCTGGCACGCCGTCATATAAGTAAAGTAACCTTAAGTACTGCGTAAAACCCCCAAACAAACAAACAACATGTGAGTGAGTGTATGAGTATACGGAGTGAGTATATATGATTGAGCCCAGTTGTACGAAAAGCACTTGCTATACTCCATCGTTCAGAGTTTGGGCTGTTAAGAAAGGTACCGTTTACAAATATATGACAAGATATTTTTGTGCATGGTTGACCCTATTAGGGTGAACATGAGTCTGACATGGTCCAGTATTCTATTGTTAGCTCAGCTGGTAACTTGTAATTTGATTTGGTTTTGGTTTACAATCACATGTTAACTTTTAAAGATATACTAACGTTTAAGAAACTCTGCGGCTGCCGTTTATAAAAAAAATTGTAATCCTGTGAAATCCCCTCAAGATGACAGTTTGCTGGACAAGCTGTCTCATAACAGTAATGGCCTATACGAGATCATACGGGTGTGGATATTTGAAAGTGGGTCAATATATAAAATCTCCATAACAAATCCTGTAACTATGGTAAATGTAGTCTAGTCTTTAGTTATAGGATTCAGTTCAATATGAAATCAGAGCATTCACAATATAACTTGTTTAAGCGGCATTTAGAAACTGGGCATGCACATAACAAAAACATAACTTTGATGTTGTCTGGGTATATTGAGAAGCGACTAGCGATCTAGTTGCTTGAAACGTCCTTTATAGACCCAGAAGTTGGAAATCCATCAAAATTATGTTTTTGTAAACACAATACAGTGAGCAGAATTGTACTTAGACATGTATTGATATTACAGCCTTCACGGCCCAAGACAATTCTAGAATTTATTGTTGTCTTTGTCCAGGGCCTACTTGCCTTATTCTTGCCTACTATACATGTCCTGTCTCTCTATACAGCACACACTTTATTGCTACATGTTTATTTGTATTTCCAACATATTAGAAAACATAATTATATTTATATGTGGATATCAATTCATAGGTGTGTTTGTTTGTTAAGGACTCTGCCCCGTGTATGCGGAATTCATTGCCTTGTTTTCAATGTATAGCTGTCATGACATGCTATGTCATATATCAAGTATAGTTTTAATTGCATACATTTACACATGTTTTCTGTTTAAAAGTAGTCTTTTTGAATAAGTGCTAAATAAAACAGCTATTGAGTATAGCCATTTTATCACTCATCTCTTTATTTGACATATGAACAATTGTTTTTAACATAGGTGGAATATTTGTTCCATACACGTACAAATACTTTTCACATATCTCAAATTCTTTTCAACATGTAAGAAAAGAATTGTTCGTATGTGAAATTATATTTAACATATGTACAAATCTTTTCCACATACGTGGAAAAGAAATCAACATATATGTTAAAAAGGATTGTGCTTATGTCGGTTGTTTGAACAGGATTATTCATTAATGGTTATTTGTTTGTTTATTTGTTTATTTTCTGTACATATTTCTTCTTAACCTAAAGTACTCTCCTATCAGTTAATAAACTCCATTTCCAGCGACTGTCCGCATCCCTCCGTTAACCCTCCGTCCTGCCAATGGATGAAGATTGATAGCAAAGATTACAGAGACGCGTTTAAACCGGCATTTATATACCACATGGTCCTCAACGTGACCAACAAATTGGGACACGCAATATCACAGATCCGTACTGTCTCCACCCAGCACATAGGTAAGTAACTTCTTTGAGGCATTTAGAAGTTGGAGTGACACAGAACATAAGACTTATATATGTATGACAACTTATTTGTTTTATTATGAGTAGGATTGATTGATTGATTGTTTATTCAACAATTATAAGTAAACTATATATAGAGGTTAACATAGTGAATTGCAATATTAAACATAATTCATTTTGTGTACACTGTTAGCTAAACCTGGTCGCCCTGACCTATTATTCTTGAGTTGCCCATGTTTGACCAATATAAATTGGCCCACAAAAACTGGGTCGCCATCATCGGATAGCAGTGGCTACCTAAACCTTTGTCAATTTTTTTACCTAGGTATTCTGGGTCACACGTAGCAGTAGAATTTTAAGAGCGACCTAAGTTTTCCTGCTCAAACTGAACCTCGACCCAACAAACTTGGTCAATTTTCTGACCTAGGTATTCTGGGTCACAGGTAGCAGTAGAATTTTAAGAGCGACCTAAGTTTTCCTGGTCAAACTGAACCTCAACCCAACAAACTTGGTCAATTTTCTGACCTAGGTTTTCTGGGTCACTGGTAGCAGTAGAATTTTAAGAGCGACCTTAGTTTTCCTGGTCAAACTGAACCTCGACCCAACAAACTTGGTCAATTTTCTGACCTAGGTTTTCTGGGTCACTGGTAGCAGTAGAATTTTAAGAGCAACCTAAGTTTTCCTGGTCAAACTGAACCTCGACCCAACAAACTTGGTCAATTTTCCGACTTAGGTTTTCTGGGTCACTGGTAGCAGTAGAATTTTAAGAGCGACCTAAGTTTTCCTGCTCAAACTGAACCTCGACACAACAAACTTGGTAAATTTTCTGACCTAGGTTTTCTGGGTCACTGGTAGCAGTATAATTTTAAGAGCGACCTAAGTTTTCCTGGTCAAACTAAACCTCGACTCAACAAACTTGGTCAATTTTCCGACTTAAGTTTTCTGGGTCACAGGTAGCAGTAGAATTTTAAGAGCGACCTAAGTTTTCCTGGTCAAACTGAAACTCGACCCAACAAACTTGGTCAATTTTCCGACCTAGGTTTTCTGGGTCACTGGTAGCAGTAGAATTTTAAGAGCAACCTAAGTTTTCTTGGTCAAACTGAACCTCGACCCAACAAAACATGGTCAGTTTTCTTACCCAGTTTTTCTTGATCCAGAGACTTTTTGGAGATTTGCACCTTTCTTGCTAAAAAGTTTCTAATTATTTACCTTTTTCCTACCACTCTGAATAATTATCTTCATCAAAATACTACATTTCATTAAAAAAAATTCAATGAATACAATAATAGTAATTCAAATAATGAATGCGGTTTATTTATATCTACAACTTATAATAAAGTGGAAAATTATGAATGAAATCATAATCCAATGTATGCACACAATTCCTGAAACTTTTGTAAATTCCATTTGAATTAAGAATGTACATCACGTGACTCATTCCAAAGAAGTAAAACACACATTTCAGTTGATGATCTGGCAATGAGTCCACTCAGTCCGGTGATGATCTGGCTAAGAGTCCACTCAGTCCGGTGATGATCTGGCAATGAGTCCACTCAGTCCGGTGATGATCTGGCAATGAGTCCACTCAGTCCGGTGAT
>JAVFBZ010198592.1:0-13954 GCA_032466195.1 Katharina tunicata | reverse complement strand
TCGCTTAACACGAATTTCCACAGAAATGCGCCACAACGTGTGTTAATTTTTTTTTCAGTGTAGTTGGCCATGTTGTCTAATTAAAGAAGCATTGAGAAACATAATCATCCATGGCCATTGTACACAAGAAACGATATTTAAAAAACAACAACACTTTCTTGTGACATTTACACCTATGCGTTTCTTTTTTGACAGAGTATATGTATACATACAGTTATATCTCTATCTGACAGGCAATCGTTAAACCAACTAAGAATAGGATCTTTAATTCCAATTTGTCAGAGTTTAAACATGAGACTGTCATTTCATACTTTATCAAAGGCCTTACTGACATCCAAAAAAAACAAAGCATATGTCATTACCGATATTAAGGCCTTTATAATTTTTATATACTATCCCAATAACCCAGAGTTATTGGATATTAAAAGATTGCAATATTCATTAAGGTGCTTATATACAATTTTTTCCAGGACTTTGGAAAAGGAAGGTTGAATTGATGCTGGCCTGTAATTAATATATCGTGCTTATTCCTACTTTTGAATACAGGACACACCCATGATGATTTTCATACAGATGGAAAGACTATAAGTTAAATAATTCGGCTATTGACGGTGCTATATAATCTGAGGCATGTTTTAACGTGAATATGGTCATTTCGACAGTCCCAAAGGCATTGCGAGTATTCAGTGTTTTAAGAAGTCGATTACCTCTTCTTCAGACGTTGATATAGTAGAAAGTCGCGAATCAATAATAGTTTAAGGCGGTAACTCTGGTACTACTGCAAAATATGAAGAATGTGACGCAAAGATTTGACAAAACTCATTCGCTTTCTCACAATTATGTGTAATCATTTTCCCGTTAATACTGAGGGAAGGAATTGGAGGCATAGCCTTAGAACCAAACAGAGATTTCATCACAGACCAGTATGACTTCACATCCAAATTAGAATAAGAAAGTTTTGACTTTATATTATTCGCATTTCTATGTATATCTACATCTATTTTTATTACGATATAAAAGAGAAATTATCATCATCAGACTGGGTTCGTTTAAACTTTTTGAAACATCTATTCCTTATCCTTAATTTATATCACACATCATTGGTCATCCAAGGTTTGTCACGAGGTCTTATAATCATTTTTTATTGGGTATTGCTTCTTTACAACAAGATTTTATACAAATTAAAAAATCCGCCCATGCGTAAACTTTATCATCAATATCACTTAAAATGTCACAGACTGTGTTCCATGGTGAACTACATGAACGACAGAATAAATCTAAATCCGCACATTTAGTGTCCCAAACTTGGCACGTAAAGGCTTTTGGCTTATCAATACATTGAATGTTAAGGGTACAATAAATCGTGCAATGGCCCACATTAGCAAGTGGAGAGGACACTCCATATACTAGAGTCGGTTACGCAAGCTGGGTAATCAGTTATAATTCAATCTAATATAGAGGAGCTATCATCTGTATACCTTGTAGGTTAGTTTATCAATTGAAATAGATTTTTCGCTTTATTATTTTATATAATTTCATTTTCAATTCACTTTTCTCATGCAATTGGTGCCAAACTTCACATCGATCATTAAAATCCCCCATAAGTATCAACATATCAGGGTTTTCTGATACAGCAATTGAAAGAGCATCATCTAATTAATCAAGAAACTCGTCCCGTACCTCAGCAGATTGATTTGGAGGTCGATAGCAAACAGCCAATAAAATACGCTTGTTTGATTGATTAACTTGAATCAATAATATTTCATTCGAATGTTCTAAAAAATTTCTTCTTGTTATATTTAACGAGGACTTGAAATATATAGCAACCCCACCTCCATGTCTATCTCTGTCTTTCCTATCCATGAAATACCCATCTACATTGACTACATCATCAGAAATATCACAGCTAAGCCATGTTTCTGACACGCATATAATATCATGATTATTTTCGTTCGATAATACAAGGGATAGTTCAATAATAATATAATAATAACAAAGTGTAGCATAAAACACTCTTGACAATTTAGTTTAAGAAATTCCACCAACAATTAATTATCTTAAGGTAAAGATTAGTTTAACGATCCAGTACAATGAATATGAAGCCCAGCAAATTCTTTATAGATTAAATATTGTATAGTCCAATAAAAGGTTATCAGAAAATGATATTCGATTTATCATTTCATCTTCATATATGATATATATATATATATTGATCTTTCTAAATTGTTCGCTTGGTCACCTTGTAAAATGAACCCAGATCTGACGTCTCAAGTTTAAGGTACGTCTAAACCTGTACCCCGCAGGAGAAATATTACTAATTATCCCTTTTTCTCCAGATATATCAATCAACTTGAATTGCCAAAGTATGAGTTGATTTGATTAAGACATTGATTTCACTGAACAATCGCCCACCAGTCAAAAGGTTAGTGCTGGTACAACATGCTATAATATATATAGACGAGTGCATTATAAAATTAAACAGTTTGCATAAAAGAAGCACAGAAAACGGAAATCATTCGAAGCGTAGAGCACGCTTATAAACGAAGAAGATAGTTATCAAGAGGCCTTTGTAGAAGAGAATATGTAATATGTAATATGTAATATTTAAAATGACTGGAAGTTAGAAACCCTACAATGACTGCAAACCATACCACATTAGGACGGATAAAAGTCTAGCGTCCAAATACTTCATTTCTTAAATGTTTTTCGTTAGCTAACAATTCCATTCTTATCTTTTGAAAAAAAATCGCTTAATTTCGTTAAAACGAGTGCCATGCAGCACTTGGTTAAACTCTATACGGAATCATGTATTCCCTTTTTGTGGCATCTCTGTTTCTGTTCGCCTTCAAAAACAATGTGGAGCGACTATTATATTTAGTGTTCACAATCTCAACGTTTCCAAGTCAAGATTTAGGCTCGTTCTAACTTGGATTTTGGCTCGTTCTAACTTGGATTACAAAGCTGTCAGAAAAAGGTCGATTGCATCTTATTTATCCATGATGATTATATGAAAGGAAAGCGGATAAAATACTATAATGAATTGGCTTCATTATATGTTCTGTGACAGTTTCCTCGTTAGTTTTAAAAAAAATGTTGCGAGTTATCGCAGGCAGAATTGACGAAGGTGGAAGTAAAGGAGAACAAAAAGTTCAATCAACACCAAAGATGCTCGCTTTAGAAATATGGTGTACCAATAGGTCTTGCTAACTGAGAAAGTTAACCAGATTTATTTAAAGATCACAAAATATCCACTTTTCTCTCGGCAAATTAAACAAACAACACGATGGTAAAGTCTGAATTGATTCCAGGTTGACGACCAAACCCGCCTTTCGAAAAATTATATAAAAATTACATTCGACTCGAGTAACCCTTCACTGACTGCAACATATATCTCGTTTGAACCGATATTTGAAACGCTAAAGTTAAAAACTCCCAAGCAATCGAGTCACTAGTTAAATTTAACATTAACAAATAATTGTTATTTGCCTCAATTTGTGTAAAAACTCTATTTCTCGTTTGTTTTTCGTTATATTTCAGTTGCTTCCTTTCATTTTATTTCATGAGTATTACATCCTGGCCTTACATCTAGTTAAATTATTATATTTGTTTATTGAAAACGTCTCTTTTGAAATTAATTAGTATGAAACATGCTATTGAGTGTATCATTCTAAACAAATTGTCATTCTCTTCCTATTACTACAAAGAATAACATACTTATAAAAGTTCAAAGTGCAGACATTATCCAAGATACCAATATTTGTAAAATAGAATTGAAATGACACTTCTTGATAAAACGCACTTTACTGATTTCGTATATACGAAAGAATATATTTTATCATATGCCCAAATGTATTTGTGATCACAACTAGATGAACATAGCTAGTCAAATAGAATTTCTGCTTTGTGACTAACCCGAACAAGCTATCGATAAAAATGGATTTATCCTCCGATGACTATTTGGCCAACACACTTATCTAAAGATTAATATAATCGGATACGTTTGAGAATATGACAGATACATTCTTTAAAAAGTACATTTGCGCATCTTAAGAACAGTGCTGTATGCGCTGTGAATAAACCAAGTACTTGTTTTGGTTCAGTTTATAGGTTTTTTTATATGCTTTATTGCTTATCTCCATTATACTGGTGTTTCATTTGAAAGCTTCCAAAGCTCAAGGCTGAGGATTAAAATATCAATAGATCCCGATTGACCTTTATGCAAACCAATTTTTATCAGATGTAAACATCTATATCTGCATTATTATATTATGCTTTTATAACATCTAATGTTCATTCGTTATTCCCCTGTTGTTGTTCGTTGTTTGCATTGGACTGCTAAAACCCCTTGTCCCATCAGCAACCAACATTATCACGCCTGTTGCATGTGCAAAATGTATTTGTTAGTTATTCTTAAAAGAGGAGTATCAATCACTCCAGAAGCAGGGTGATATATCAGGGATGACCACAGCGCCCACTTTCTCCTGATCTAGTTCAGAGAGTTTTAAACTGATCAGATATGATTTATACAAAATACTTCTATGGTGTGATATTGGATGTTGTTCACATTTGTCTTGGTGATATGTTTAAATCCTGATTTCACTCTGCTTATGAATAACCGAAAAACTGACTGTTTACCATTTAAATGGATAAGGCTTGTTCTGTCCGCCCCCAACCAATTGAAACTCGTCTTCTACCAATTGTATCGTATAACTTTATCGTTATTGTTTCCCATAATCCAGTAGGCCCTGCAGCTGGGATAGCGGTAACTATATTCTGTCAGTGTCTCACCCTCCGTCGCTGTATTACGGAGTTACCAGTGTTTATTTAATATTCCCCTAAACGTCCTATGCCATTTAACATACCGTAAAATTAGTCATATCAATCATCATCATTACAATTATATAATATTGTGAAAGAAGATATCATTGAGATATGACGCAAAACACCAATTAAGTTAGAAAATAAATGAATGTATTATGCATTTCTTCAGACAGATTGGAAATTAAATACCAATAGTTCCATCCGATTAATCAAGGAGCTAGACGTTGATTCGTTTGCAAGGTGGTCACGTATGAATTATTTATTCTTTAACCCATACGCCATTCATTTGACTAGGCGAAGGAGAGACTGCCATTATAAAATAGACATTGTTTGTTAAGACATTAACGGGCTTGTGCAGTATTTTTTTTTACATTTTTGTCTTTCTTTTTTTTTTGGCACCGAACGCCCACAATTAGTTTTAAACATCAGCAGAAGATTGAAGCTGAATCATAGCTGAATCATTTGATGAATTGACATTTTGAACCACTTGTCGCTTGAATCAGAAACTGACAGTTTGCTAAGCCATTCTCACTGTCACACTCGGTCCGATTAATATCAGGCTTTTTAGAAAGAAAAATAGGACAGATATTTCTGTCACTAGCCTGGAAGCAGAGCTCTTCGCGTTATTTGTCAACGATTTTCCCTTGCACTTTCAATTTCAATTATAATGATAATTTGATCTTATTGAGTATATGTTGGTATCTTGCTTCCATCGGTTATCGGCTTTAATGCGGCGTTGTAAACTATAGAACAGGAATACACAATCAATGTGACAGATGACACCAGCTAAAATACCCTAACAGAAACCACCAACCTATACACTTCTGATTCCAAAAGACACAAATAAACTGAAATATGTTAGAAGCTGTAACGTAGACTAACAAGAAATCTCAACCTAGCAAGCTTTTAATCAAGGATGTAGCTGACACAAAATCTTATCCAAGCGCCAACTGTGAACCGACCACGTTTTTCCGACTCTCGACACCTTTTCTACACATTATAACAGCGAACTTTAAGGGCTGGGTTGGGGCTGGGGCTGGAGGTGGCGGGTGCTATGTAAATGACAACCCCTTCAACAAACTATCTCAAATAAAGAAACTCTAGTTTCTATTTCATGGGCGAACATATACCATCCGAACACTAAATCAACCTAAGAAACTGATAACGTTATGCTCGAGGTGTCGTTTTCAGAACATAGCTCTCTAACAATGTCTTCTTTTGTCGTGACAGATATTAAAGACTTTCGAAGTGCATATAATCATTTTAAAGTTTAAGAGTTAGGAATTCACAAAGATTATCTTTTCATTTTAAGACTACTAACATTAAAATCATAGTTAAATATCAATTTGCGATAAATGTATTGTTTAAAAGCTTCGACAAATCATCTTAACAATCAGTGCTTTTAGGGATTAACGATCCCGTAGGATTGGGTTTAAGTCAAAAGCGCCAAAGAAAAGTAGGTAATTAGGTTAAATGATTAGTGCGAGTGAATAAATTGGCAGTCAGGAAAGAAAATATAATTTTATCATTTCATCTTTTCTTCATCTATTCGCTTGTTCGGATTTTAAAATGATCCCAGCTATAATGTCTCTTGCTTCATTTACGGTTAATGAGTTCTACACCGCAGGACAAAGATTACCACTCATTCCTTCTCAGTCTCTACGTTCATAAATTGAGCACGTGTTGTTTAAATGTATGCTGATTAAGCTTGTTGGAAGGAAAACACCCAACGAGCCAAGCGGATGAAACGTTACTTACACAAATAAATTCGATTCATAAAATGTTCTATGTGTTCAGGAGACAGTTTTCTAGCTTAGTTAGAGAGTTCTTTCTTCTTGCGTGTTATCTGAAGCGGAATGGACGGAAAAGAAACTGACAGGGAACAAAGAATAGGGTCACCACTTAGAGCAAAGATACTCACTTTACACAGAATATATGGAATGACCGTGCTAAGCGAGAGCATGTAACTCGAACCAAGTTCTGTTTTCCTGTTTCAGTTTATAGCTTTCCGGTCTTCCGGCAGAGCTGTTAGACTAAATCCAGTAGGAGACCTCCCGCTCTACTATCAGTAGAAAATAATAATCCCATTGTACTAAAAGTTATGCTACTAAAAGTTGAAATTCAGAGCTAAAACACACAATGATTTCTTTTCTAACTTTTTGACATACAGTGAAACTGTAAAAAAAAAAAAAGGGAAAGGGAAGTTTATTTTGGGTTTATTTCGCTCATGGGCGTATGTCAGAACAATGGGCAAGGAAACTGGCAACAAACAAAGGTGCACAAGACAAAGACAGGACGCACAAAAGAAATCGGCTTCCCGAAGCATCTTGCATTTGAGAGCAATGGGAAACAGGAAGCTCTCGCGACAATCACCCGATGATCCTGCTAAAAATTCAAACAAAACATGTAGTATTTATGCAAATAAATCTGTCCATTGCGTGTCATTAACCGCAATACATCAAATAATTCGATTCTTTTGTTAAATGTGAGTTTCTAAACAGTCAAGGTTTTAAAAAGTCAAGCTGCACGCTAATGGATTGCACTTCTATGATATAAAACGCTATCGGTCTTCAATTTTCTAACACAATCGTGGAATACTGAAATCGATAACGCCCACCTGATCACTTCGCAGAAGTGACAAGGCCAACAAATGAATTTTTCTGTAGTTTGATCAGATATTTTGTCAAGAGCAAAGTCGTCATTGTGTTGTGATAGCATATAACAACACTTCTGTCTAAATGGTGAAACCATCTGTTACTCTTTAACCGACTGAAAAACTGAAACATCCGAAATGATAATGATATGTGCAAATAATCTTCCACCATTAATTTCAAATGTACGCTCATCGACAAAACAAATAGTTTAGTATACGCAAGAATACAACGGGTCACAGGCCTCTAAGTTATAATTTAAATGCTTGTTCAATATGGTTGTGTGACCAAAGCCACAATGGCGACTACACAATCATGTATACAGAGTTAACGATTTTTTGACAGAATTTCCTTACTGTGAAGTGACAATTACTTCAGATAGCAAACTGTAGAAGGTGGAGTTCTCTTAAATCTACGCTTTCGATTGAGTTCGATGTAATGTAAACTTGGAAGTTCTACGTACAAATGCCAAAAAATCAAGGTAATTTTTGATAATATAAAAATTCGACAAAGCAAATACATGCGCAAAAGGTCTGTATAATCACTCCCTGGTTTTACAAAAGGAGTTTTTACTATACAGCTTTCTTTAGAAACCCCGGTTTTATTTCGATAATTACACTAACCTTGTGTACGTTTGAATCAACTAGGGTTAAAGACAACAAATTAAAAATAGTTTATTCATTTCGAATATTTTTAATAAAATGTTAGTGTGTCGTAAAAGAATAAACGACCTTCCTTTGTTCCGGAGTTGTAAATTTGGTACAGGTTTGGAAACATATAGAATAAAATAAACCATTACCTATAATTAAAAAAAAACTTAGAAGTGTATTACCTATTTATAGTAAAAGCTGGTTGTAAATCTTCCGAAATATTGCACCCAATGACAATAATTGGTGGCGGCTTGCTAATTAGGTGTTTACTCTCCCACGTTGAACGATAACAGCTCAGCATATACCTATAGGGAATGAGACCCCTATTACAACTTCCGCCGTTTTGTTTGGGTCGAATATAGTTATGAAAATAAAACGTGCATGTTCTTCTTTGTTTTTTCTCTCCTGTTGCAAATTGAGTTTTGGTGGACTTTTTGGTATTGATATGCAGAATTTGAGTGGAGGTTAGTGGTCAGTGTGATATTAAAGCCTAAATAGGTCACAATTGGTGTATGGAGACTGTTTAGCGAGGTGTGATTCGGCTGTTGTTTACATTCTGAAGCAGGGCTGTCAGACCCATATCATCTTCCAAGGCGGCTAGTTCAAAATTTCAACCATCATGACCTGTCAAGCTTTTGATCGTGCACTGGACTAGGACTAATGCGCCAGGGTTTTCGCTCAAGGAAAGTTTGGGAAGGAGCTACGGAACCAAACGTTAACATTACGACTTTTGTAAATTTAATGGTGGTCTGTAGCCAAATGTAGTACAACATACACATTAGTCCCTGACAGGCATGTGATAGTTCTGAGTTTAAGCCAACCCACTTTACTTGTTCGTGGATATTCCTATGCAAACAGTTCTTCACTCGAACGGCAAACAACTAAACGAATCACGATATTTATATGGCTGCAACAACACATGTAGCTCTGAAAGAAAACATTGTTTTGTTCAACACCACGATTTACCACACACACACCTGGAGAAAGCTTAATTTTATCAAATAATAATGTATTAAAATGAGCTAAAACGGACCAAAAAAGTAAAAGTATTAGAAAAATCAATAACACGTATAGTGGTTAAAGAAAATGAAAGAGATTGTCGCTAAGGCAAAATCTTCGAAGGAAGTACCATGACGGATATATTACATAGCTAAGTATTGGCGTTTTCTGGATGAATCTGATACCCATTTTCTACTGTAATTCTACATTTTCTGTTCGCACTTCAACATCTCTTGTTAAATGTACATTTTTCAGAACTTTCATTCCAATTTTTATCAGCGTTATCAGAATCTAATTATTCATTTACAACATAAGTTGTTGTTTTAGTAATGCTAACACGGGGCAACTTACAAAATACACTCTTCAACAAAAAAAAGGCATTGGGATAATCATAACTTTGATATTGTTTCATGTAACAATCAATACAAAAGCACTATTTTTGATTGAGAGATATTTTCCACATGTTCCTTAAGTAAGCAAGCGTTGGTAATTAATCATACGTGCAGATATAAGGCTACATGGAAACTATGGAGTTATGGAGAGTAAATTTCGATCCTGCAGACCATATAACCGGTCAACGTATACGATAGTGAAACAACTTATAGGCATTAACTCAGAGACACTGTTGGAGAATATGGCTCAATGGCGAATCAACGTTTTCTTCGTCGAGGGGGTGATGGAAGACAGGACGTCTACAGCTGTCGAAATTAACGCTCTGCTTCAAATGGCTTCAGACAGGCGGACAGATTGCCTTCTTGCGGTTAAGGACGGACATAGGGAGTTGTTTCAGCACAACAACGCCGGGCTACACACTGCTAATACCACTGTTGATTCTCTGCAAAACGCATACTGTCATGGCCCTCTAGATCGCTAAATCTTAACAATCTATGGGATGGGACAACGCTTGATTGATAGGCGTTGTCATCAACAGCAACATACGCCACAACCGCTTGCTTCACAGGACTGCCATTACTGCCGTTATGTGCACGGCACATGTGACTTTGGACATGTTTAATTACACCCTTGTGGAAACCAAGTTATATGACATATGTACAAATGTATACTAAGATGAGCACGTAACACATTTTCACATTTGAACAAAGTGTTTCTATTTTTAACGACTTTGTTAAGACTAAGCTGTTTTCGCTCCCAAACTGCATAACTGAAAATCAATACATTTGAGAGCCAATCCAGATTTCTTTTCTGTTACTTACTAAGTCAAATTATATCATTTAATCTTGAAAGAACAAATCTAAATAATCATCTTTAACGTAAATATTGAGTTCATGAAATATTCATAAATACTGAGGTTGGTCAGTTTGTTCGACTTCTTACTTTCCCTGTATATCATCAACCAAGTAATTCCTAATACTGTCAGAATTTAAAACTTTTTGACACTTTCAATATTTCCAATGCGGTAATAGGTCTTGATTATAAGAGAGGACAGTGAAAATACAGATGGTATCTGTATATAAGTACGTATTATCATGACATTTAAATGGAGCACAACTGTTGTTATCAACGGTAACAGTTGAACCAATCTACTCTGATGATCTGTATGTTTACAGAGGAATCTATCCAATATGAACCAAATTATATTGATTTTGAGACAGTAAGAAACCGTTATATATCTTCAGAATAATGACCTTTCTAGAGCACCAAAGCAATCAAAAAGTAGAATTCACTATGATATCCAATTATAAGATGTGCTAGTCAGGAAAAGCGAAGCTCAAGGCAAAATAATTCAGCGTTTTCGTCTCAGACTTTCTCCTATTCATTTGACGAAGATTGGCAGTATAGGAAAGGACTACGTTTCCCCTCTTGGCTATAAAAATAAACCCATATTTAAGTGAGAAAGCTGAAAATTAAGTCAACCTTTTCGTCGATTTAGATTAATACTCAGAGTATTTGGTCGATCTGTTAAGAGTATTAGTATTATACAGTAACAAACTTCAGGGCATTCTATCATCACAACCGTCAAATCAATCATAATAATCATCTTGAATCGCTATGTTATCATGCCTTTAAAAATAGCATCCTAAAAAGTTGTAGATTTTTGACCAGAAGATTCGATCGATTACCTTAGATTACCATTAACTAAATGCATCCCTTATTGTCTTAAGGGACAAAGCATTAAGGAATAAACCATAAGCCAGTTAATAACAGTGTGATTGCCGAAAAACGTTAGGAAGAGAAAAGGCATAGCTACTACATAGCTATCTATCCTAAGTCATATATATATCAAGCGCAATCAAATGTAAACAACAGCCGATGGGGGATCTCCTGGTAATGAATATTCAAAACGAACAGTTAATTCATGCAAAATGTACTTGATTTCGGCTACACAGTCACAGAAGTGAAGTAGACTTAAAGACGTCTTGCGTGACAGAAACTGAGTAAATGCCATTTTTCTAATTCGATTCCCCGTAAAAAGTTAAGTCACCAGCGGCATTAATGTGTTTTTCTATAACAGCGTCTATCAACAATGCTCATCAGTTCTCCTCGGGGTACTGCTGAACTTACCAGAAGTCACCAAACCGTCTTACGATTGCTGTCTTCAAACAGAAATCTCTGGATGGATAGCACAGCCGTGTTTGTCAATGAGTTAGTGATAATTTATTCATTTGATCAGTTAGAAGATTACTAAATGTCCCTGTTGGAAACTGTTGAAAACAGACACATGAAACATTTCAATTCGTGATGTTTTGATTGGGCAATTTGCAAGGGGTAAAAATCACGGATAATAAAAAAAACAAACATGACTGCATTAAGTCGCTTCAAATTTTGTTTTATAAATTTAATAAAAAATAACGTTAACTTAGACTTTTAGTTGTCACGGACATAGGTTAAAACTTAACTTCTTCACAATCGGTATATCTAAATGGCAGTAAAATATCGGAAACATCATTTTTGACATACTATTTCTTTATTTTTTTTCATAAATTCTTACTATTACCCTAGAGTTGTTATATTTGACTAATACCCTCGAGTTTTATATTTGACTTTTACCCTCGAGTTGTTATATTTGACTTATACCCTCGAGTTGTTATATTTGACTAGTACCCTCGAGATGTTATATTTGACTAATACCCTCGACTTGTTATATTTGACTATTACCCTTGAGTTGTTAGGTTCATGTTCAGTATGTTTCAGTAACCATGTTATACTTCCCTTTTTTAATTTTCTTTGTTAATTTAACCTAAATAATAAAAATACTTTTCTTTCTGTCAGCTAGATTAATGAAGATAGCCTTGATAACGGTATTAATACTCAATACTAAGCCAACTTAAAGCAATAAATATTTATCTCCTTACTAATCTGATGAAATGTATTATCTTGAGATCTGTCAAAAGTAATGCAACTATCAGATCTTTTGTTTTTACATCTGAGCGTACTGCATCAATATTGATCAATCTGTTTTTTGTGTAATACTTTTAAAATCATTGATGCATCTTTTGTGCGTGCGTGCCTGCGTGCCTGCGTGCGTGCGTGCGTTCGTGTGTGTGTGTGTCTGTGTGTCTGTGTCTGTGTGTGTAGATGAATCATTTATATTGAATTTTATGTATTATGTGGTATTAATCTGATAACGTTTCCTATATTATCCGTACGTGTATGTACGTGTTAAAAGCAATAAAACACCTTTTGTTATTTGTTTAAAATCAAGACTGTTTTATAACATATTTGGTCATATAAGGGCCTGTCGATAGAAACCCTACATTTCAGACAAAAGTCTTACAAACATACTTATTAAATAATTCTGATAAATAACCTAAAGCACAGAACATCTGATCAGTAAACAATCCTTATCTCCTCGGAAAACCTCTCAATATCGGTTTAAAAATAATATTATTGTTCGGCAAATAAAGAGAATTTTGTCCTACGAAGGGCAAAATAGTAGACACATGATCCCTGGCTTAACGCAAATTGCGAGTGATTAACAACAAAAATCGCCACAGCTTCGGTTTGATCTGATTTATTGACTTAGCAAATGTGTTTGAATTGCAGTTATCTGTCATTTAAATGTATCGAAACATCTAGACATTTGTCAACGAAATATCCGAAACGATTTACACATGTACATACTGTGTCTTGAAATGTAAGCTCCGATATTGCAATTTAAGACAAACAGACATCTCTATTTGCAACAGGATTTGTTTACATGATTTTATCATAGTTAAAGGTCAAACAACAAAATCCCTTTTAATCCAGATATGAAAATGTTTATTTTCTAAATTCTTGTAGTTGGAAAATAAAATAGTTACAAAAGAAACAGAAAATATTTATCCATATGCCATTTCTGGCTCACCGTTTTGTAAACCTGGTACTTGTAAAACAAATATTCCCAAAATTGAATAGTCTGGTACGGAGTAAAGGATGACAACAAGATAGGAATAAATGACTTTGGGCAAATCCGTTACTTACAGTCTGGTTGGTCTTCTCTTAAGTAGATGACATGAAGTAACTGCATTGCAGCTAATGAATGATCAGATGGAAGGTTAATGTACACAAATGTTTTTAAAAAGAACACAGTTCATTATTTGTATGCTGATAAATATAAATGACAGTAGCGATTTATCCACCCACGCAACTGCTATGCTCTCAAGCGGCAGGTGACCTTTAAATCGTCGACGTCGAGCCGATAATATACCATTGCAAGACATCCTGTAGTCCGTGGATCAACAATAAATATATAGACTTTATAACCAAAATGTATCTGTCGCCACTTTCAATTGCGGGTATGTAGAAATAGTTATTACTTTGTCATCTTATAGAGAAATCTATATCTAGCTCCTTTGCCAATGTAATGAAAGGGTTGGGAATTATTGAAAGTTC
>JAVFBZ010198581.1:0-13955 GCA_032466195.1 Katharina tunicata | reverse complement strand
GGACGATACGGGTAACACCAAAGGACGACACGGTAACAGAAAGGACGACATGGGGCACAGAAAGGACGACACGGGGACCAGAAAGGACGACACGGGAACCAAAAAGGACGACACGGGTGGGTAACAGCAAAGGACGACTCGGGCGGGTAAAAGCAAAGGACGACACGGTGAACAGAGAAGACGACATGGTGAACAGCAAAGGACGAAACGGGGAGCAGAAAGGACGATACGGGTAACACCAAAGGACGACACGGTAACAGAAAGGACGACATGGGGCACAGAAAGGACGACACGGGGAACAGAAAGGACGACACGGGGACCAGAAAGGACGACACGGGCGGGTAACAGCAAAGGTCGACTCGGGCGGGTAACAGCAAAGGACGACACGGGGAACAGCAAAGGACGACACGGTGAACAGAAAGGGCGACACGGGGACCAGAAATGACGACACGGCGACCAGAAAGGACGACACGGTGAACAGCAAAGGACGACACGGTGAACAGAAAAGACGACACGTTAACAGCAGAGGACGACACGGGAGCAGAAAGGACGACACGGTGAACAGAAAAGGACGACATGCACGATGAACAGAAAGACGACACGGTGAACAGCAAAGGACGACACGGGAGCAGAAAAGACGACACGGTGAACAGAAAAGGACGACACGGTGAACAGAAAAGACGACATGGTGAACAGCAAAGGGCGAAACGGGGAGCAGAAAGGACGATACGGGTAACACCAAAAGACGACACGGGTAACAGAAAGGATGACACGGTTAACTGCAAAGGATGACACGGGAGCAGAAAGGACAACACGGTGAACAGAAAATGACGACACGGTGAACAGAAAAGACGACACGGTAAACAGAAAAGACGACACGGGGAGCAGAAAGGACGACACGGGGAACAGCAAAGGACGACACGGGTAAAAGAAAGGACGACACGGGAACCAGAAAGGACGACACGGGGAACAGCAAATGACGACACGACAGGACGCCACAAAAAATCGGCTTCCTAGCTGATTCCCTTTAGCTCATCCCCTGTCGACCTTACTTATACAAGGGAAGAATTCCCATATATAAGTGATATATATATAAGTGAAATGGCATTTTGAGAGTAAACACCGATCATCTAAATAAACCAATTAACTCTCCTGTAATTAACTGACCTAATGCGTTGTTGAAATTGTTGTTAATACAATCTGATCTCTATATTTACTTGATAAAGAAACTATCAACTGTTCCGAAACGTCGTGTAAAGTAATAAAGTAATTTAAATTTTAAAATTTATGTTTCAGTTTGCTTATCAACAGCTTTGAAATGACACTCAAAGAATCAACAATAATTTAATGCTGAAACATTTGCTCCAAAGAAATGATCAAGGCTGTGTTAACTTTTCAAATAAAATCAATTGTCATTTTAATCAAACTTAATACGACATGTTTTTAAAACATTCGGCAATCTGGGATTTCTTGGTTAACTAGTTTTCTTCGTTTCGTATATTATGTGTGCCTATTGGTCTATAAGCGGCCTTAGCTGATCTTCATTGGTGTTGCAATTATTTTTACCCCTTTAAAAGTTTACCCTCTTGCTTCTTTGGTATAGAAACTGTACCTGTTGATCTATGATAGGCCCGATGATTCTTTTGGTGTTATTGTAAGTAGGCCCTATCTATATAAATACGCTCCAAATATCGTTCTATTGTGAGTCGAACCGACTTATCGAAACTAGCGAAAGTCCCTGTTTAAGTTATTATAATCTAATCTGTTTATATTTCATCAATATATGGCAATATCATTATTTGCGATTTCTATAGTTTCAGTTTGGCACGTGAGTGGAATAATCCAACTTCCGGTTGAGAAATCCGGTTCAAAGCCTCCATATTGTTTGCCTGTAATCCGTTTGTGTGTGAAGAAGACCCGATATGTTTTGACAATAGTATAATAATGAATGTTTTTTCAACACTTGGTGTCCAATGAAGTGGAAAATGTTTTCAATAGAAAGTCTATTTGTCCAAATATGCTCTTTATATGCTTTTGGCGGCTGTAAATCATGAGCCAGTGTGAACCTTGGGTCACGTGATCACTTGAGCATGACGGAAAATATGTACGAGTCTTTTTGTTACAATGTTTACCAAAGTTTTTATCAAGATGATGGGTATGTTAGGAATTTCAATTGTTGCTGAACTAAGCGTGTGTCACCAAAATCTCTGAAATGGGACAATAATTTAAGGAACTCTTTGATAGTTCCTGTCAGGAAGGATGGTTCTCAATATACACGTTATTTATTTATTGGTGTACTTCAGAGTATTTCACTTATATGATGGCTTTGCGCTACAACTGTACCCCGCGACCTTTCGCAGCCACCAGAAAACTTCCCTCACACCAAAGGTTGACAGGCACGATTTTTATAAATAAAAAGTTTGCTGTTGTGTTTTTGTATTCCTATGACTTACGCTTCACTTATGTGTCTCTGAACTGCGGTGAATTTAAGAAATAGGCCTGAATGTTTCTTTACTAGGCTGGTTCCATACTATCCTACTTCAGGCTTTCTCACTCACGTGATGTTTTTGCATTATCCGTGTTTCTTGGACAACTCGAAAGAATCTTCGTCAAAAAATAGGCCTACGATTTCCGCAAACAACAGTAAACTTCTCTTATACATCCAAGTTTGACGGGTGACCTCGAATCTTTGGGAATTTTATTTGCAACTTGTTTTCACGCATTTCCTATGAGTTTTAAGTTTGACAATCTTTTAATATGACAGCAAACGGTACTTAACTCCGCTAAATTTTCATTGTAGAGTTACTTAGAGGGATTAAGGACAATTTGAAATGACCGGAATAAGTTTTAAAAAATTCTTGACATTTGCAATAGTAATCCTTTAAAATTGATTCCGTTCATTCGGCAACGAAAATTCAGTTATACTGTTCGTAAAAGAAAGTATTATTTTTCCCCTTATTAAAAATGTGCTATATAAAAAGAATGTTTTAGTCGTTCATGCAAAGATTGTATACTTTTAATTTTCCAGAGGACTGCATTTAAGCCCAAGTATTGCTTTTTAACCAGCTAGCTTATTATGAGAGGAAAGCTTGGTAAACCTACAGAAAAAACGAGACCCGAGACCGATTGTAGCTCTCAGACCAACCCATTTGATTAAAACCTTCGCCAGTATATATAACTTGTCCGCGTTGAAAAGCTAGATGGTACGTAATGGTTACAAAAAGGTACCAACCCACACTCAGCCCGAGCGAGTGTTTAAACTTGCTAACTCAGAGAGGGGCCCGAGCTAAGGGGAATCAGGAAGCCGATTTGTTCTGGTGTCCCTTTTTTGTCCTGTAAATGTAATGTGACGCCTTCTGTGTCGCAAACGTCGTTTAGGGTGGTTTCCTTCACCGGTTGGGCTGGGCACGCCGTCGTGTGAGTGAAATAACCTTAAGTAAGGCATTAAACCCCAATTAAACAAACAAGGTAACTCAGAGGTTAACACATATGTGGACCAGGGTGCTGTTTCATAAAGCCTTCGTAAACTGCGAACAAAATCAGTGATGCGAACAGTTTGTAAACGCTTTGTGAAACGCTCGAAAATTTGCGATTGTTCGTACGAA
Source organism: Katharina tunicata (assembly GCA_032466195.1). Lineage (NCBI taxonomy): Eukaryota > Metazoa > Mollusca > Polyplacophora > Chitonida > Mopaliidae > Katharina > Katharina tunicata. The sequence goes on along the minus strand of JAVFBZ010198581.1, from coordinate 10,350 downwards.
GGCTATGCGACCGATTTTGTTCGTACGCGCCGTTTGTGAAACAGGCCCTGCAGAAGCCTACGCTCTGATGATGTGAGTGCCGTTCTTGACCAATCCTCAACAGAGGTATCAATAAGAAATTAATGCTAATTAATTAAAGGCCAATTGGCACGACCATCGCGTTGTAAAATAGTACACTCTCCTTCAGACACACTAAATATTCATTATAATAACACCAGCCTTTCTTTAGCCCAACCGTGTTACTATATTGTTAAAGAAACACTATTCAAGTGATCTGTTACAACTATCACCAGAAAGAATATGCAGACCATTTTGTATGCGTATGTGTATGGTTTTACAAATGTAGGTGTATAAACGATCATTTTGGTCTGCTAAAAAAGTCATTGGTAATTAGATTTCCAAGTTCTTGTTTTAATATTATTAAAAACAATTCCGTTCCCTGCAGCCGCTATAGGTTCGAACCGCCTTGTTGGTCTTAGGTAAATAAGGGAAGTTTCAGGTGGCTTCAGAGATCGCGGGGACCTTTTTGCGAGGTGTCTTCGTGGTTTTCCACCATATACCGGAAACACAAAGTTGTCATATAAGTGAAATACTCTTGAGTTCTAAGTTAAACGCCAATCAGATAAATAAAACTAAGTACACAAATTGTAATGAATTGTGCGAATAATCAATACATTTGCTCCTTATTGAATTGATATGTCCTTTCAAAAATTAATTACAAAACTAAGTCATTTTACACTAGCAGTAATACGTTTAATGTTACCCGTAACTGGAAAACATTTTCGTTTTCTTTTCCTAAATAAATAATTTTGTTCTGAATCGTTGAGGTGGCCAGTTGGCACCACGTCATGTTTACTTTCTTAGCACTTTAAATATGCATGTAGAATGACATTTTAGATCCATACCTTCTTTTGTATCCGTAGTATTAGCCGACTTATTTATGAACAACCTTTCAAATAATAACTTATTTATATATTCCGTTTTTTGAATCTATAAACGTATTTCGGGAAGTTTAAAAGTGGGAACACCAAAACTGTTTGGCAATAATAATCCCTTTTGAAGTTGTTTGAATATTAGTTCATATATACCGTGAGCACGAACCACTTTGTTCAAAGGCGAAATTTTTCAAACTTGTTTATCAGAGCGGAAATAAGCAAAATCTTCTGCCATGTTTGTTTCTTATTACAATAATCCAATAAGTGTGTTTCTTTCAGATCGAAAGCTGATTGACAGCGCGTGACCTTCGCGTGTACCCTTCGCAACCACGTGACACGATTCTTTGGGAAACGACCTCGCTTCAAGATTATACTTTTTCTTTTGGTATGATCGGGTATTTGTGATTCAAGTGCGACCTAAGTGGTTAGTTCTGTTGTGCAATAAGAAAGGGACGAGTTTGTAATACGCGAGAGACGAGAGCGTGGAAACGTAAGAGGCACTTGAAAACAGGGACGGTCTCAACACGCATGCACACATATAAGGTAAGCCTAATTAGTATATTAATTAAAATAGACAAAATCTGAACAAAAAAACGTAACATAAAAAGTGGATGAAGTAGGCCTACAGTTTTGTAAAAATTCTGTTCAGCCATTTAGCCAAAAAAAGTGAGAGTTCCTGTTGCGACAGACGAAGGCGTCCTATCCGCCTATGTTTTTTTATAGGATAATTTAAAATATGAAAGCATATATATATTAAATTTCAGATACAAAGGCTTTAAAGATAGAACATTGATTATTATTTGATTCGTTTGTCTTATAAACACTTTGATCTCAATTTGCAGAGAGTCTGTCAGAAAGAAAACAACATGTGATTTCGGGTGGATATTATTTGTACCCGTTTAAGTTTCCCTTTTTTTTATGATTGTTATTTATTAACTAGGCCAATTTAGTTTGCTTAAACCCGCTGATTGTATACCCTTGTGTTATTCTCGACTAATATATTTTGAATAAGTAGCCTACGTTTTATAATGTTGAATGTGTTTTCCTACTGCTAGGAATTTAATCTGCTTCACAAATCATTATATAATTTATAATTCCGTCGTTATAAAGTTAGAGACATGTAGTACCTTAAATAAAATATATAACACAAGGCGTGTAATGTACTGATAACAACTTGTACAAGCGCCTACTTGGTAGCAGCGTTATGCTCTTAATGTATGTGTATTCCTATATATAGAGGTAAGTCGGCCATCTTCGACCCTTACCCTCGCGATCTGATCATCTTCCACCCTTCCCCACGCAATCTGATCATCTTCAACCCTTCCCCACGCAATCTGATCATCTTCCACCCTTCCCCACGCAATCTGATCATCTTCCACCCTTCCCCACGCAATCTGATCATCTTCCACCCTTCCCTTACGCAATCTGATCCCACAAGATCCGCTATATATGTATGTTCGACGAGAACAAGATAGATCCCTGAGGCCTCGTGGAGACATTTTGAAAACGACCCCCTTTAAGCTGATAATGACAGATAATTCGCATGGTACGTCCTATACGTTTTTTACTAAGTTTCCTCGTATGAACAATTGCATCGTATAACGGACACATTTTTGGACAAAATTCCCAGTCAAGATTATAGTAGTTAATAGGTCAATCTTTGAAGCCCCAAAATCAGGAGGAAAACATGTCACCGCGAGGATTCAGAGATCTATCGTGTCCTCGTCATACATAGGAGATCTCGCGAGATCAGATTGTTCCCTGCGGTAACTCGTGTAGGTCTATTTTGAAATTTTAACGATGCTTTTGTTAGATCACCAGAGAATATTGTAGCTGTTTACCTAGAAAAACACACACACTGGCTTCTAGTTGATGACTTGCAAGAACTAGTTGATGACTACAAGGAACTGCAATCTGGTTAAATATATATAGGCCTATTCCAAGCAACCAAGGTATCGGGTTATTTTTGCCGTGTTGATGAGTTTGAGAAGAGAACTAGTTTCATTCGGCGATTAACGTTATAGCCTACGGTGTGGTCTGTTTTGAAGCCAGTAATTCCACAGATCAGCTTAGAGTAGGCCTAACACACAAAGCGAGATATACTCCGGACAATGAAGTCATGTTGGTATAGATAATATATTACGGTTTTATTATGCCATCATCAGTTAAACATAGTATAGAGACTAACCACTTGTCTCACACTTGAATGACAAATACCTGATCATATGTTCAACTGATGATGGCATATTAAATTAAGCAGAAGTATATTATCTGTATATAGGCCTACCAGCCTGACTTCCTTGTTCCGAGTTTCTCTTATTTTATATGTTGATCAGTATTCACTCTTGCTTTAAATCGCCTATCTCCGGTACCTTCCGTCCCCTCCGATTATCATTCCTGTGCCACATCACCTATCTCCGGTACCTTCCGTCCCCTCCGATTATCATTCCTGTGCCACATCACTTATCTCCGGTACCTTCCGTCCCCTCCGATTATCATTCTTGTGCCACATCGCCTATCTCCGGTACCTTCCGTCCCCTCCGATTATCATTCTTGTGCCACATCGCCTATCTCCGGTACCTTCCGTCTCCTCCGATTATCGGTTTTTGTCTAATAATTGGCCTTTTTTTTTTTGCTCATTAACGGTATATTTACCGCGGCAGGCAATACTTGTATCGCATGTAGATGACCGCACCCTGTAGTATACATCAAGTGCATTCCGCACTAATAAAAATCGACACCAGGTAACGGCAAAGAAAATAAAGAAATAAACCGAACTATTTAGCATAACAAAATACAAAACGGCAACAGGTGAGTCAAATCACGTGATAGAGAGGAACTGGCGTCATTGGTCGATTGAGCAGGTTAAGGGCTAGCCCATACTTAACTAGGCTCGTACCTTTCCCCAGATTGAGAAGAATACTAGCACTTATGTAACGACAGGCCATCCTTGTTGTTGTTGTAGTAATGTTTCCGCAAACAAGTGCGCTGGCGAATAAATCGTCTTGATTTTACTACCAAATTACTTAAAAATTAAACAGAGAAAAAAAATTATAATAGGGCCGAATCAATCTGAAGTTTGTAAAAGGGAGAAAAAATATATAAAATCGTGAAGCTGTACCACCTAATCACATGTTAACTGACTCGCTACAAAAAGCAAAGAGGGATAATTCTTTCTAGGTGAACAACAAGATGGCCAGTCAAGAGTTAAAGACTCGACGGTAAGAGACTGATTTGATCCTCTGTTTTAGAATGGGGCTAGCCGCATCGCTATGGAGATCACAGCTATTTTACAAAATGCCCAGTCATTATATACAAGGTCCGTCAATCGGCTACTTCCGTCGCTGGTCTTCCGCCCATATCACAATACGATTAAAAGCATTACCTTGCCATCGGACTCAAATTCAAAGGACTCAAAGGTTGCTTCTTTTTTTTCGGATTTTTTTAAAAAGATGTATTTAAAATATTTTAATCACTTTGGCGAGACTCACACTTTGTGTTTGAAAAAAGTTGTTGAGGTAGTACCGAAGCGAGACCATGTCTGGTTAAACATAATAGATAGCCTGTTCTAAAAGCTCTGAGGCGATCACTTTGAAAACTAAACTGTTGTTACCTAAACCAATTGAGACTGTTACGAGTACAACGAGGTCAACTTTAAAGTAACATACGCACTCAAAAGTTCTGAATTTTGCACTTTCATAGAATCTCATGAAAAATTGACATTTTTCTCAAGAAGTACAAGTTAGAGGCTTTACAATAATTCCAACAGCTGATTTGTAGGTTGAAGGAGAGCTTTATAATAACTAAAAAAGTAAAAACTGAATTTTCTCTCAGAATATTATTATGTGGATGTGCAATCAGCTGTCATAACTGAGCCATCCTTAGATGTACCGACGCTATACCAAGTCAAACGTTAATTAGCCCCGCCCCCTTCCGCTATTCAAACTCTTAACTCATTCCATATAAGGTCATGAACCTGGCGAGATCAAAAGCTTTACTTGAGGCATACGAGGAAAAATTGCCGGCCTTCCATTCGAATTATTGCATGATTTCTCCTGGCTATTACTAGACTTGAACCAACTTAATAATTTTCATACCAAAGTAGTTGTTTTAGTTTATGCACAAACTTCAAAATTGGTTAAAATCAAGGCAATCAGAATTTGTTGTAAAACCCTAATTTTTAGTGCTTATGTTACTTTAAACATACAAATGAAGTTAACAGAACTCATTGAAAAACCCGCGTACAATACACTCCTTTGCGTGTTAGGGTTAGGGTTGTTCTTAAAAAGAGGATCAAATCAGTCTCCTACCGTCGAGTCTCAATCAGGAGAAAGGTACGAGCCTTTTTTAGTATGGGCTAGGGTTAGGGTTAGGATTATAGACTGGTCACTGTTAAAAACGAGCTCGTTATATTTCTTCTCGCGTGTAGTCATTGAGATGGGTTTATTTAATTGCGTTTCTGTGTAGAAGCTATAGACACATAATATGGAAGAAGGAAAGGTATTTTGAAGCGAGACAACTCCAACTGGTGTATATTTACAAACTAATGTTGCCGAAACGTTGGTTTTATGGACCTATCGTCAATTAAATTATTTATCTTCGAAATCAGGTGCGATTAAGAAACTCTACTGAATAAGACATGAATTTCGTTTTTGCGATAACACTCTCTTAGTATTGAGCCCCTTTCAGGAATCGAACCCACGACCTGCAGAATCAGGCACCGAATCACCCAAACCACACTGTAACAATAAAAACCGAAAATTCTGGTCACTTATACAACAAGAGAAATGTCAACTGAATACTGTTTCTATGAGCACCTTGGAAATCGGTAAAACCTCGCGTGATTTCTCGTTATTTTGCTCTCATCACTTATCTCGGCCGTGATAGCTGTATGAATATGTATCAAAATGGGACATTTTGTTCTCCGGAAGCCTATTTACCGCCGTATGGAGAATGAACATGTAGGCAAAATAGGGTAATCGAACGAATTTCATATGGCTTTAGATGCACAATATTTAGTTTAGGAGTAAATTATGTTCTGAATGTAAAATAAATGGAAAATGTGGAATCTGTCTGCATTGGCAGTTTGACCCTCAGACTGAGAAAAATTCCGGCCACAATGTCGAGGATTGTAACACGTCCGAGATAATGTGCGCAGTACATTCGATGGATTCAATGTTATGTATCACTTATCCATATTTTGCATCATTGTAAGTTCTGATGCTTGTGATGATCGAGTTACAAGCGCAATGACCTGTATTGTCCATTATAGTTGCTTGTAAGGCGAAACGCTTCCAGTGTCGTTAACGGTGGTTTACGTAACCTATTATATAGGCATGCACGCCGTGATATGAATGTTATAGCCTTAGGTGCAGTGTAAAACTCCAATCAAACAAACAAATCTAGCAAACTTAGCAAATATATGCATTTGAAAATTTCGTTCTCCATTGCCTACTCTTACTTTATTTGGAAATACGCACTTTGTTTCATCGTTTGCTCAGGTCTTTTGATTTATTCATACGAGTATGTATTGTACTAATGTCAACCCAGAACAAATACATTGAAAAAAATTGTCACGAACTTAAAGGACTCTATCGCTCAACACTTGATATGTAAATTCTGTCAAGGCTTTATAACGAGGCAAGGGCAAGTAAACAAGGATATGCCTTCAACAAAGACAGTTTAATAACCATGTTATGTTCTCTCGAAGAATTAAAATCTGAAAACTTTGTTCTGATAGTTTGACACGTTTGCCGATCAAACAAACTCATTATATTGGGACTCTAAAGGGGAGATAGCGAGTCCAGTGCGTGTCAAACTTGAGTGCTTCGTAAATATATGAAATTGTCCATTGAAACTTCATTCAAGACTTTAAGTTGACTATTAATGTTTCTATGGAAGCCGAGTGTCGACATATCGTATGCGACCAATAAAATGTATGGAAACTAACACTGACCATTCATGCAGGAATAGTTTTTGTTTGGTTGGCTTTTTGCGCCGTACTCAAGGTGATTTCACTTAAAAGACCCAAGCAACATGCAAGAAAGGACAAAACATTTACATAACATAAGCAGGACATCACAACAAATCAGCATCCTGTGCCCTTAGCTCTGAGAGCACTAGGACACAGGAGGTTCCCACCCAACAACTCGCTGAACGCATATTGAAATGACACGATTCTTTTAATACAGTTAACTATGATCATTTTCATCAAATGAAGCATTCTGAGGTGGATTGATACCATGTAATGCATGCACGTTAACTTTTATACTATATTTATAAATAAAGTGAAAGAAAATTTGCTTGCCTCCACCGGGATTCGCACTCGGGCCTCTGACAAGCTTTTATGTTATATTTAAATTTTTAGTGTTAGTTTTATTTGTTTTAATATAGTTAGTGAGTAAAAATATTACATCTGTTTTAGGAAGGTTGTCAGTAACTTGCGAATCGTTTCGTCAACCTAATGTATGTAAGGGAAGTTTTCAGCGGCTTCGGAAATCGCGGGGTTGGTTTTTCGAGGTTTCATCCGTTTTTGTTTTTTACCATACACAGACAACACAAAGCCTTCATATAAGGAAAAACTTTTGAGTACGACGTTAATTACCATGAAATATACATATCAATACTTGTACCACCCGTGTACTACTGGCTGGCGGTAAACATCAAACAAATAAACAAGCGAAATAACGAACTAGCCTGTGGCATACTTCTGTAGCCCCCATGCCTTTTTCTAACAATTTCCCCTCTAGAGTCTCAACCCTTTTCAACGACAAAAAAGCCACTTTTTGTTTTTTAATGTTAATTAGCATTAATTGCTTTCAATTTATCTCATCTGCAAATATCTGCTAATGTTTTTCACTCCATTGGTGTGAGGTGTCATATATATTAAAAAAATTCTAATTAGGCGTTGCTCGACCAATATATTTCTGCCCTCGGCGGGGAGATTTTTTTCCATCGGTGTAAAAAAAATCTGACCACATTAATATCCACTTATAAATAAATCAAATCCGTTCAGATTTTCACACCTATAGGTGATTATCTGATTATAATCACAAAGAAAGTGAGACAAAAATACAACAAAAAAACATACTAATTGAGCAAAAAGCAATACAGCATGTTTATAGACTAAAAATAATAAATAAACAGCCCTTGCGGTAAAACACTCAAAGGCTAACATATATTGCTTCAATTTATATAAACACTCTTTTTGTCAATAGATCTGTATCTTGATATAAAAGCTAAATTACAATCCGATATAATGATGATTTCCGGTGTGTGTTTCGCAGTTGTTTATATCTTACATAAAAATTTCAATCAAAGAAGATAAAAAGAAGCGAGATAAAATATTATTGATCTCGACTTGATTACCATGATAATCCTAACCCTTGAATGATATCTAATAAAAAACATTTAACATTCTATTAATAGATTAGTTATAGAGTCGGTGACGGGAGCTTCCTGTGTCCTGGTGCACTCTGGGTTATAAGGGGCACCAGGATCCTATTTGGTTTTGAGTCTTGTCCTTGTCCTGTGGCACCCTTTTCTTGTGTCAGTGTCGATGAGGGTGGTTTCCTTCACCCGTTGAGCTAATATAAGGGTTTTATCCAAAAAATTAGTAAATTTCAATGTGATACAGCTTTGAGATATCTGTTTCATATCTCCCCGTGTGGGATATAGTTTCCCGCGCTGTGATTGGTCAATTTCTGTTCGTTGACAACACTCAACCAATCAAATGCTAAAACTGACACGCAAACTTTAGCCATTGTTAAGTGTAATAATGAGCCGCAATTTTGATTGGGTTAAAAAAAACGTTCATTCATAAACCCATCAATCAAACTGCATCCGAAGAGTTCGACGTCACATGTGATCTGCCTGAACTTTTTTCACCGCGTTTCTTCGAAAAGCCTCAAATTGAAAGCTCAAGAAAACAAACCAACTGAGTCAGTGATATGTTCACATCTTGCGCGAAGTCAGTGTTCTACTGTCAATCTACAGCAGCTCACAAATATATATTTATAACTATTTTCTTGGTCTACATGATATTCTTTTTAAATTAAATCAACAAATATAGATATCTGTGAGTGCTATATATTCACCACATTCTCCCTACCATCCAACTCTTATTACCTTTTCTCGAGACGTCTGTAGGTTACCCATAACAATTCGAGATCAAGATACTAGTATATCCAGAAACTTGTCTCTGAGAATTTATCTAGAACAGGATGATTATTTATTTTAATTAATCGACATCCCTGTACAAGTGTTATTACTCTTTACAAAAATATAACTATTTGCATGATTATCAGTTAGTCCCTTTGTTTAAACGTTTAATATCGATTCTTTAAAAAAATCAATTAATAAATCAAAGGATTGGCAAACCAATCACCCGATCATGAAGCCAATTAAACCGAACGATTCACCTTTAGTAGATCAATCAAACGGGTTGAATTAAGGTCGCTTTTTTATTGTTTTTTTTTGGTCATATAGACATTTAGTTCCAAACAGGCGCCAATGGCCATAGTTTGGGCTGATAACAATAACATGTGTATTAAAATAATAAAATAATAAATAATAAATAAATACGGAATAAAATTATATTTTAATATGTGACAATGATTACATATTTAAGAATTATTAAACTCGATTTCTTTAAATCGCACTTAAATTTGAAAAATCACTCGTAAAAATGTAAATATCTCCATATAAAAGTAATATAATGACTCGTAACTGGTTGTTTTATTGGTCTGTGGTTATCGCACTCAATGTATGGTATTTCCTGTAACTAACAACTTTGCATTGAGGGTAGAAACCGAGTAAAATAACTTCAAATGAACTCTGCAATCTCCGTACCTTTTCATAGTAATTAATTAGCTCGATTTTCCGAGTACGAATTCAACCCTCAAATGGATATAAGGTGGAAATAATGGAACGTTTACCAATTACAACCTACTGAATATACTAATAGTACTTCATATCGTTGACCAGCTTAAAACCATATAATTTATGCTCTTAACCAATAAATATTTATAACTATTTGCATGATTATCAATTAACCTTTTGATTGTTTTCTCGCATATCATCAAAGAAGCTTTATTGGTTAGAACAACCCGTCTTTTTGTTAGCTTATTAGCTGTGTATTGAGATTTCTGACGAGAGACCGATAAGAACGCGTTAGTTGATTGACAGCTTATTAACTATCGAATACTGACCTCGTGTAAGATCTGAACATATCACCGACTATATAGGCCTAGTTACTATGCATTGAATATCCGATTGTTTTTACTAGATACCACACAAGACAGGAGGGATAGGGTTATAGTGGTGATTGGTATTGGGGTTAGCTAAAGGGCTAAATGCCGTTGGGGCCATCGTCAGGGAGACCGTGGAAGAAAAGCTGCTTGGGCTAAATTAGTCC
>JAVFBZ010198559.1:0-13957 GCA_032466195.1 Katharina tunicata | reverse complement strand
CTGTTCACGTGGTCATGTAAAAAAAAGTAACAGATCCGGACATATTTGTTGCCATGGAAACCTGAAATTGGTTGGGAGTGATCCCATTTTCAATAGGAGTGTAGTTTAGCGTCATAATAAGCTGCATTCCAAATTTGAACTCTCTGTCTTAAGTGGTTTGGCTTCTATCCTGTTCACGTGGTCATGTCAAAAAAAGTTACAGATCCGGACATATTTGTTGCCATGGAAACCTGAAATTTGTTTGGAATGATCTCATTTTCAATAGGAGTGTAGTTTAGCGTCATAATAAGCTGCATTCCAAATTTGAACTCTCTATCTTAAGCGGTTTGGCTTCTATCCTGTTCACGTCGTCATGTAAAAAAAAGTTACAGATCCGGACATATTTGCTGCCATGGACCGACCGACAGACCGACCGACCGACCGAGCGACAGAGTGAGTATAGAGCTGCTCAGTCGCAGCTAAAAATATATCCTAAAATAAATATTTAGACTTGTCTGTTGTGATATTGTGATACAGTCTCTTCAAGCATGACAAGTAGGCCTACATTGGCCAATACACTGTACCACAAAACAACTTCTGTCTTAAGTCTCAAGTGTTAATTTGAAAGGCTCTCAAATGACTTACTTTTAGATCTAAAAAGTAATTTTTGTACGACTTATCTTCAGATGTTGACAACTATAGACATCTGTGAAATTAAAGAAAATGCATAATGTATTTTTTTCTTCTTTCGTTCTTGTAGAAATTGCTCAAACATACTTGTTGATTAATATGTTAAAATGAAATGTGCATGTTAACAATTTTAGATGAACAACAAAACTTGTTCTTGCTGCAGTCCAATATTCATTGGGGTAAACTAATCTTTCTCCTGCCCCCAGCATGCCAGCAATTGTTTGTTTGTTTGATTGATTAGGGTTTTACACCACACTTAAGATTATTTCACTTATGTGAGAGTGTGCCAGACAAATCGGTAAAAACATATTTATTAGCGGGCCCATTAGACAGGACAATTTTTAGTTGGAAAATATGTGTTATGAAAAATCAGCAACCAAACAAAGAAAGTTGTTATTAAAGGTCTTATGCAAGATGTGCAGTATGTGGTCTGTGCTCTTTGGCCCATTTCACACTAGTTCAGTCAAATGTAGGACTGATTTATCCTGTACAGAAATCCTTACACAAAAGACTTACAGCCTGGTACAGTGGTTAGGTTAGTGTAGTAAACTTGACAAACACATAAATGTCCTTTCTATGTATAAAACCCCTTAGTCGTCATGTTCTACTCTTCATTTACAAATATTGTATTTATTTGTATTCAAGAGTTTTAATTTCACCTATACTGCTCTGCGTTGCCGGTGTATGATGGAAAACCGAGAAGAAAACTTGTAAAAACGACACCACAAACTCTGCAGCCACAGTAAAACTTCCCTTATATACCTAAGGTCCACAGAGCAGGGGTCGAACCAATACCGGGTAGAATGGAGGGGACTCTGTAGTCCGACACAACCACGGCACCGCCCCTACAAGTTTGTAGTATAATGTTATTTACCAGGTTTTTTCATATTGGCCCCGAGAAACAAATGTTATATATTTTTATAAAGAGTAATCACTACTATATGCAGATATTTTCTCAGTTATGTAAGCATTAATTTGTAAAAAAAAACCCACCTAAAACTAAGCACACTGAAACCATTGAACAGACTAACAGTATAATCATAAATAAAATAAAATATTTATCTTTAAAATCAATGCACAATTAAATTCCACTACGGCAAAATATATATAATTTTAGATATATAGGCCTACATGTAGGTCGGAGCAGAAAATAGGCCACGCACGTTAGGCAGCAGTGATCCGGCTTATTCGTGGCAGTAGACCAAATGTTCAAAAAAAAAAAAATTATTAAATAATTGCAAGTTATGTAACTTTACCCACAAATCACCATAGCCAATAATGAACAAATTTGTCCAACATTGACTTCGGAGTCACCGAGTCAGACTAAACTAGCGAAAAGTTTGGCTACCGGTAGTGTTTCCAGCATGGCGGATTGCCATTTAAAAAACATGAACTCATGCAAACTCTGGATTTAACCGGCTTTAACATCTATGACAAAAATTTAGCTTGCAAAATAAACTTACCATTTGCTTGCCTAGCGAATCTACCTACAGTTGATCGCAGGGGTGCAGCCATTTCGATTAAATTTTGAAGACGACACAAACAGAACACGTCGAAAGTCTTCGTCTAAACACTATCCGGGTCAACCCTCGCACGTCGCGTATCACATGACCAGTGATCATGTGACACATGTTTACGAAACCGACAGGTGAATTATTATTGTAGAAGGCCTAATGAAAAGTAATCGATCATTCAAATTCTGGTACAAATACTCATACGTACTACCTCCATGCTTTAACGAAGCTGGTATTTTTTGCAGTGTGTTGAATATTACATTTCTACAATTTACACCTAAATGAAATTGTTGTTTTAGAACGAACGGCTTATTTAACAAAAACAAAAAATAGTAAACATTATATATGATTAAAAAGTAGCAAACCTTACCCTGTACGTTGACCCTTTGACCATTTAGAAATATACCTAGCTCTCTTTTATGCTTCCCAAATTAAATGTAAGATGTTAAATGAAGGGTCGGCATACCTTTCACCTAAACTGATGGCAGAATTTCCTATTTGAAAGGGAAACTCAAATAATTCATCCCTCATCAGCATCAGGAGGAAGTTTCCAACAACTTCGTACGAAATTTTTCCTCGTAAATGAAGTCATATGCATGGTTGAACTTCCACGTTGTGACGCGATATATGTACAATCTAATTTTCGTACGGAGTTTTCTGAAACTAACCTAGTACAGTGCAGTACGTATTGTTTTAGTGCCGGTACACATATAATATGGCGGTTTGCGGTTACATGGCAATTTTTGGCCCTGGAAGACTCAAGTGTCGCGCGAATGTTGCAACACCGTCTTTGAGCGAGTAACGTTAAAATGGAAAACGACATCTGAAGGCGCAATCGACGTGTAGTGCTTGTAAAGACGCAAAGTAAAAAAAGGTGTCCAGCAGATATTAAACCGAGGATTAATTTTGTCACGTTACAAAGAAGTATATCATGACGCAACGTCTATTACAACAAAGTAAACGCCATTTTTGTTCAAACAATTTTGTTAGATCAAAAAGGTGGGTATTCCGTCCGATCCGGATCATTAAAGCTCTCCTGTTTTGTTTTCGCCCTTGAAAGTACAAAATTAAATCTGATCAACATCAGTCACACCCACCTGTATTGGCACCCTTAATTGTAACCGCTTAAGAATTCCACTTCTTTAAGAACAACGGACTTGGCATCAGAAAACACAGAAAAGTATTAACGTACTGCATACCTTATTTTAAAACTTATGACCAACGTCTATGCGGATTACGAGCATCAGTCAAACGATATCAGCCTTTTGAATTCGTGAACTTTACACACCACCCATTATATAGCGAGCAGACGTGACCATGCTCTTCATAATATTGTTCATATTCAAAACATTAAGTATTCTTGTCGGCTTGTGTAAAGAGACCGACTGCGAGTTAAAAAGTACGAAAACATGTACCAAAACGTGTAGTGATACCTAGCATAAACGGATTAAGTAATTTATTAATTCAAACGTCAATGTTTGAGGTTTTACGATGCGTATGAGGCTATTCCACTCTGGATTGTGTGCCTTGACCTTGGTATAGCTAAGAGAACGCAGTGTTTGTTTGTACCATCCTGATATAAGTGAGACAGCTGGGATCTATAGCAATGTGTTGCTGAAACCTTCCTGGGCATCTCTGCCAACAATGGTAGAATCAGACACAGGAGAATACGGATTCATAACGCCGTATAGGCCGACCAGTATCTATATGTTTATTATTTCTCAATGAAGGTTTATAATGTCAGTTCTAAGTATGTTAATTGAAGTCAACATTTTCAATCTTTACAAATAAACTTGTCAGTTTACTGCATTAGTGTTAGCATTGGCATCCTTGTCGCCAGTTATTTAATAAACCTGCTCCTGGCTTAAGAATAGATCTATCAAATAAAATAGAAAAAATTGAGCCAACAACAACATACTTTAAAATATTTACTGTTTCATCCATTATCTTTAATTCTCTTTGAAAAATCGTTTTAACAACATTTAAGATTCCAAACAAATATGTATTACCATTGTTTATGACTTGTTTTATGATAGAACAAATCAGTGACAATTCACAAATTCAGTTTATCACATACTAATGTTATCGATAGATTCCACAATTTAGTAGAGAGTCTTTAAAAGAGACCCCTGCTACCTTAGTTTTGATGAACGTTTCCCCAACAATCTTCAAGCCACTCCCTTTACCTGGAGTTGATTCAATACTAATGGATCTATCATTTATAATTTAACCCTGACTCAATTTTGACCAGTCTCCTATAACCTGTCATTCTTGGCTACGGGGGCTGGCCATCAATATCAAACCCTGAAAGAAAGCACTGACTGACAACTTTCTACCACAGACGTTTTCAATGTTGAACATTAGAATTGAGATGATACATTCAAAACAGTTGGAGAAAACCATCATACATGTACATTGGAAGATTCACCAATTATTCTGTGTAGTAAAAAAACGAAAAAAAAATGATTTAAGGCTAACTGTAGTCAGCTCTATTCTTACATAAATTTTCCAGATGAAGACATGACGAAAATGTGAAGAATTCATTCAATTAAAATGTTCTTACTCAGACTTTCGTTGCTTTAATAACAGTAGAATCAATTATATAGATCAACAATCTCATCTTCAGCAAATTGGAGCATATGATAACAATCTTCAATTTGATCTGACTGTTCACCGTCAAGGTTTGAAATCACACAATCAAAATTCTGAAGCTTTGTGTTAGTATATAGTAGATTTGAATAGTCACATACAATAAATCGATAGTATAACACCATCGGCCAACAAAAATAAGAAAATAAATTGGGCTTTTGTGTCATTAAAAATTGAAGTTGACAAGTTGGAAGTTGATAAAAAAACTCTTTACCACATTTTGTCCTGAATTAAGATAAACTTAAGATATATGTCTCCAAATGTTGCAACCAATAACATACATTGTAACTTCACACAATAGGTCAGTAAAATACAATTGATATTTATTTCACCACTGTGTGAGCTATTAACTATGAAGTTGACCTGTAGACACCCACTAAAGCAGGTCTAAGAGTTCTTTGGTGTAAACGATAACCAATTTTCTGAATGTTTGCTACAGTTCCGCTTGCTTTATCTGGGGTTGGTACTTCAAACAGGGCTTCGTGATAATGTGGGTCGAATTTGTCACCTTCCACAGGTTCAATCTGAATCAGTCCATGTCGGTTAAACACCTGTTGTAATTGAGCCTCTGTCATTTTCAGACCCTCGAAAAGATTTATCAGATGTGGCTGGTCCCTGGTTAATTCTTCAGCAGGTACGCTTTCAGTAGCTCTTCCCAACACATCAGCTACTTCCAGTAAGTCCTTACAAAATCCCTGAATACCAAAGATCTTAGCGTCATCAATCTGCTTCCGTAGCCGCTGTCTCACATTTTCTGTTTCAGCTAGTGACCGAATGTATTTGTCCTATACAAATAAACGAATTAGGAGTTAATGCCAGTAAGCAAAATCATATCAAGATACAAGCTTAATGTTTGGCAAAACAGAAAAACAGTCTATTCGTTGCATGGTATTTAAAAAAAAGCTACACTATAATCATGAAGCGTCCATACTCAAACTTTCAACATGTTCAATGATAATTTTAACATAATTGTATGGTGACAACTAAAAAGTATGGTGAACAATTGATGTTGACTGTATTTTTGTTATATATTTAAACCACGTTCAGCAGTGGAACATGTTTTAATAAACCAAAATATAGTCACCATGAACTGTTCATCATACTTTGGTATCGTCACTACATGTTTACACTGTACTCTATTTATAAATAGGTTTGTTTGTTTGTTTGATTAAAGTTTAATGTCGTACTCAAGAATATTTCACCTATATGACGACTTATTAATTTGCGTTGCCGGTGTATGGTGGAAAACAGGGAAGAAACCTCGTAAAAAACACTATTCTGAACTATCTCTAGTTTTGTTTTGTAAGATTGTTTGTTTGATTTGGGTTTAACACCATACTTAGGGTTCTTTCACTCATCTGGTGGCATGCCAGTCCAAATGGATGAAGAAACCTCTTAACAATTAAAGACCAACAAGGTCACGTGTCTCGAAACAGGTGACGGTCTCAACAGCAAATTGGCATTTTGATGTCCTTTAGAAGGTATGAGGGCACAGGAAACTCCCCCTTTGCTTATTTGTCAGAAATTGGGTTGTATGAATGTACGTAATTGTGTACATGCATAAACACCTTTGACTCTTTGAGCTCATTCTCTAGCTTTGTAATCTGTTCTTTGAAACCCTTGTCATTTGAATTTTGAGGAGTATCAGTTGTAGTGGCTTCTGTCTTCTCTTCGCTGTTTGTCTCAGTAGCTGTGGTTGACAATCTTAGTCTTGCAGTCCTGTATGAAAACAAATAAAAAACAGAGAATCTCATTAATATCTTGACAAAGTTACTAAATCTAAGACAGTGCTGAAAACAAAAATCATTGAACTTTATTTCACATTTCACAGCTTGATGCCCAAACTTCCACTCACATTATTAAAGTTTAAAACCCACTACCATGTGTTAGTGGCAAGGATGACACTACACTGAATGAGCATTTAGGAGTAAGATACCAATCTTAGCTAGGGCTGGTGAGGATAAAGGGCAACATACATCTTGTTTGAAGTGAGAAGGATGCTTCTACTATACAATTCAATTTGTTAGCACCTTTTCACCTAGCTCACAGACTCAGGAGCTCGTACCCCAGGTAAGAGCTCAGGGGTTCTTGTCTTAGAAATCCTTCACCTTTCAAACACCACCGCCGTTTTGAATGTCATCAGCTATCATGTGGCGCTTTCTATGATATGCCCATGACCCAACTTCCTTGATGAAATCAGTCTGATTGACAGACACCATGCACTAGCTAAGGGCGAAGATTAGACAGCCCACAAAGTGACTTCACGACACGCCCACAGCCTGATTTTGACACAAATTTGCTTGACAAGACTAGATTTCAAGGCAGTTTTGAAAATTTGTTGGTTAACATACAGTGGGTAACGAAACGGCTCTCATACAGCAAAAATGTGCACTAATTTGGATATGCTGTTGTCGGTTGCCGAGTGTTATAGATTAAGGAACAGACTATTTCACCGGTGACCAATTATGCATTTCCCATTTCGGCAGTAAGGAACCCGATGAAAACAGACAAATCAAAATGCATTTCCGCTTTACGGCCGCCACGCATGCGCAAATTTGACAGCAATTGACCCTGAAAAAATATACTTAATATTCACCGAAGATTTAGTCAGGGATGTTGCGTAGTGGTAGAGTACGTGACTGCGGATCATGAGGTCGTGGGTTCAATTCCGTGATCGCTTTTTTTTTCTTCTGCTTTTTCAAATTTATGTTGGGGATTGGACTTAGGGTTAGTTACCTTTTTAGTGACAGTATTTTTTTCACCAGCCACGGTATTGTCAAAATGGCATTCGGGGGCTGGTCACCGGTGAAATATTCTCTTCCATAGATTAATTGTACGAGCAAGTCTTACAAATAATACTTTTGTTTTATTTTCTTGCTTTTTGAAAGCTTTAATGTTTAAACTATAGTACTCTGTAGGACTGACCATGAATGTAAATAGTAAGTCCAGTTTCTATGACCACTTTTCACCGCGTGAAAGTTTAACATTTGACGGCGACATTTACAACCAGAATTTATGAAACCTGTTTACTGGGGCTTTGCTTGCTTCCTAGGTTGACTAGGATTTTACGCTGATCTCACAGTCACGAGGTCGCATTATAATCATATCATAGATTATTATGTCGATAAACGAACAGACTGGTTAGGGTGTCGGACAAATAGATGTCGAACTTGTGCCGTTTTGGGTGTCGTACAAGCAAGATGTCGGACTTACGAACGCCTCCTCAAGTGCTTTCCGTCAATCTTATTTATAATTATGACAAAGGAGTTATTAAAGATTTGATACTTACGTCTGATTTGGAATGGATTGTCTGAAGGTCAAAGAACGAGTGATATTGTACAAACTACGTGCTGTTTTAGCACACATGCTGTTCATCGCCGCCATGTTTAAACCCGGAAAATGGTTCATCCTACACTCTGGCTCCGAGGTCCTTTTCGTGGAGCATTATGAAATAACAGTGAGCATTGCTCAGGGAACGTTATTTTTAGACTCCCTGGCATTGCTCCAGATTGTTGAAGCAAAACGTTAACATGAAATAAATGTTTTGGCAAAGACTCTTAAAGCCAGATCGAACTGTGAAGAAAAACTTTAATTTATTTCAAAGTAATTAAAGCTTGTGGCATTACAAAAAAACACACACAAATACATGTATATCATGCAATATAAAATATTAATATATATATAATTACATACTTTTTTTTTTTACCAGTACAATAAAGAAACAAACATAAAAAACTAAAATAAAAAGAAATAACGGAGCAATGTAGAAAATTAGTACAATTATAAGTATGTGCATGTTTGTTTGATCGCAGCAATAAATAAAGGCATATTTAGGTCTAAAGGCCGGCTATAAAGATATACATGTATATATTTTTTAAATAAATGTAGAGAAAGAAAATGTTGCTTGCCTCCAATTAACGGGATTCGAACTCGGGTATATAAGGCTACATATAAAGCGATGCCCA
This sequence comes from Katharina tunicata, assembly GCA_032466195.1. Classification (NCBI taxonomy): domain Eukaryota; kingdom Metazoa; phylum Mollusca; class Polyplacophora; order Chitonida; family Mopaliidae; genus Katharina; species Katharina tunicata. The sequence goes on along the minus strand of JAVFBZ010198559.1, from coordinate 5,160 downwards.
GGTCGTCCATTCTACGCATGTTTTTATACCTTGTACTCTATATACCATAATTATATCTGTTTATTCTAAAAAGTTCCGGTCTTAGACTTAATTATATATAAGCCGGTTGTAGTTTTCAACATGATTAATAAGCCCTACATAAATCTAAGTTGTTTGTTTGACTTCTGCCAATAATAGCAATTCGTCGGATCGATTTATAACTGTTTAACTTCTTGAAAATTATCTTGGCTGTCGATCTGGGTATAAACTGAAACTGCACTCGGCCTATCAATAATCGTTTATAATGTACAAAATGTTTGGTCAAATGGACAGTTTATCTCCCCTTTTGACTAATCACGGTCACATGATTCAGAAATGGCGAATGACAGGCTTTTTGTACCATCGAACGGTTTATTTTAGAAATGGGTGATTTCTCCAAAATTCTGACGAATTTTTGTTTGCGATGCCTTGAAAATGAAGAAAGAAACACGTAGGCTTTCACACGTTGCCTGTATCTTTGTGGCAGGTAAGTAAATGGTCTAGCTCGCAGTCGTTGTGGCCAGTTGTCAAATTCAGTACAATTGCTCTGAATAGGCTGAGCAATATCAACTGATCAAACTGTAATTAAAGCAACGATCGAACTTTATAATTGTTCCCTTTTTGTTTTTCCTGTTAACCTACATTTTGTAAATTCACCTATAGCATAATAATCAGTATACTTTCATGATTATATTTATTGTACGGTAATGTTAATGTCAATATTTTTCTCAAATATTAACAAATGAGTAAACATCTAGATAACGTTACAAAATGACCCATGACGATCGACTTGTTAAGAATAAAGCTTATATCCTGTCATCAGCTGTAGGCAAGTTATTCCTTTGCACACCTTAGCATTTATGTTGAAGTTTTGTCAAAAGATGAGTAAATGTAACCGTGACAACTTGAGCGTTTTTGAAAAAACTTGTCCCTTAAAGATTTTTTTTCTGAAATATGGGATCTTTCAAAGATTTTGAATTCATTAACATTCTATTTTTAGGGTATTTATCTTATAATAAAATTAGATTTTAAAATTATTTTAATCTCTTGGTTTTATCAAGCTGGCTATTCCTGATTTTTGAAGATTGATTACGGTATTTTATTTTATTTCAGGATTATTTCAGGTTTTTATTTTTAATTTGGGGGCAGCTGACTTCCTCCTGGATGATTTCTTGCCCATTTTGAATTGCACAGACGTTTTTTCTGTTTGTTTTCCTTGCCAGACAGGGCAATTTGCCAATAACAGTAAGTTTTTTCTTTATGAAACCAACTGAAACTAACACATACATGTAGATTATATATATTTGTGTAAAGACTAATAACACTGTCACAGGGATATCTAGATATATGTTCATCAAGAGTAAACACACTAGTGGCACAGGGATATTGACTAATTAAAACAGATAAATCATCTCATATTCTAAATAAATTCTCAGAGACAAGTTTCTAGATAAGCTTGAATCTCGAGTTTTTCTGGATAACCTCAAGGTGCATCTCGGTATAAGGCAATACATGTAAATTGTGAAGATCATATGTGGCGGGTATGTAACACATATAGAAATTAATGTATGAGTTAAAATAAATACAGCCTGAAAAAGGTCTTGTTTAGAGTTAGTAATAAACCCATTAGTCTACCAAGGAAGATAAGATCAGTTATGGATTATCTGATACAGAAGTGAGTTTCGTCTCAACCAAGAGGTCCTTGAGAATTTTGATCTTCTTATACACTTTGATAGGTCTTTGCGAGAGAGGCTTTATTTTTTAGGTAAGTTTTGATATTCCTGTATTAAGAGACTAGAAAACCTAGTGCTAGGCTGGTCATATTGGAAAACAAAAGGAATAATGCCTACCCTCAAGCTTTACCCCTGGTTCAAGGTTGTAACCCAATGGATACAATATTTGAAGTGTTTTAATACTGACATCCACCTCCTCTCCCATATTTTAAGTCAGTTATCTCTGTATTGTTATTGTTATCAAGACTAATATTAATCAGAACCATACATACATGTATCTATACATATTTTTTAAATGTAGTGACTATCCAACTGTTATTTCTAAAATTATTACAAGTTGATTGCAAGTCAAAAAGCAGGCTCATGGAAAACTAATTTATTTATTTTTTGTAGTAAGAATTTCAAAATAGTTTTAGCATCAGCATGAAGTTTTGCTCAATTTGGACCAATAAAGGTCCAGACAGACCTTAACTAAAGCACGTGTTAAAACAGCAAACCCTGTCACTAAGGGCTACTGATCTGGTCGTACAAATATAAACATGACCCTTAAGTATGCCTTAGTGGCGAATTTGACTGTTTTAAATGGTGTATTTACTTATATATTTTTATAAAAGTAATGCATATTATATTAGAAACAAAACACTAAAATAATACGCTGCTACATATATGGAGATTACATTTTGCAAGATAAATTAGTTAGCATTAAAAAAAGGCTTTTTTGTATAAGGTCACATTTACTATAACTTTAAGGTCGTTGTTTTTCTGAACCTCTGATGTCACTATCGATAATCAAAATAGCTTGTTCCTTGCTATGCTGACTTTGGGACCAATAAAAACGGGCATACGTCTTTTATATTACACTTGGAAAATCGTGTAATCGCTGGTCTGTTCCTTAAACATGTTTAAGGAAAGGATCATCTCTGCCAACTGTGAAGAAATCATTTCTCAGATGTTAGCTGGTATTGAATTTTATTTTCCAGCAATATCTGACTGTGCCTGTTGTAACCAGCAACCAGGATACTGTAGAGAAGCTTTTGTGTGTAGTAAATGTAGCCTAGGAAGCTATCAAAACACCACCAAAGCTAGTGGTTGTCTCCCCTGCGAGGAAGGAACTTATTCCAAGTAGGTACCTGATTGTAATCCTACTTATGTTTCCTTTTACATGTATAAGTATTATTTTCATATAGAAGTTTGTTTCATTACATTCCTGGATGATGCCGAACACCCTTCAATGTACCCCTTGCTGCATGTTAAGTTACAGGACCACTGGTTTACTGTAGGTAGTTAAGGGAAGTTTCAGGGGGCTGCAGAGATTGCTGGGTGAATTTTATGAGGCTCCAGCCAGATTTCCACCAAACACATGCTAAGTGAAGTGCCCTGAGTACTGCATTAAACGATTAGCAAATATTTATTTATTGATTTATTTAATTGGTGTTTAAGGTTGAGCAGATATCATAACTGTAGACATACATTCATACTGTTCACATAATACACATGTATACTTTATAATGGTATTGAACGGAAAAAGGAGAATAATAACTGAACAAGTAATGTTGTTATTGAAAATAATCAACTCAGAAAATCAGCGTATAATATATGTGATTATCTGATGTTTGGGTCGTGCTATGAGCCAAAATTCTTTATAACAAGTCTGTTTGCTGATAAATAGCAGGGGTGTCTGTGAGAGTAACTAGGCATAGTTATCTATCTATTTTCTTGGTGTTTAACATCATCATACTATAAGGGAGTTTCATTAATATGAAGATGCTTAACCATTGTTTGGTAACCTTCAAGAAATCTCATTTTGACTAAAGAATATAACGTTACCCATAAATGTCGCCTCTTTCAATTTACAGTAGCTCAGGGGAGTCGAATTGCAAAGATTGTGATCCAGGGACTTTCTCCAATTCCACGGGTTCTGTTGACTGTGATAAATGTCTGAAAGGTATTCAACTTTTTTTTCTTATGTTGCTTAAACTCGGGTTACAATAGTATTGTAACATCGCTGCATGGCTAGGAGTGAACAATACAAAAGTTGTTTTGAAAGATAATGTCTAATCTGACCCTTTATTACTCTTTGTGCCAAGTACTCTTTGTACTCAATTGGTTTGATGCTATGTTTAACTTTGGAATTTAAAATATAATTGAGTTACCTAGTGGTTCCTTTACCTCTTTATAACTACAATTACAGCTAGGTGAGTGCTAGTTTATCCCAAAATGTAAGCTTCGGTATGTATTACTTTGATTTACTATTTGTATATGGCCATATGGTTTGTACATTGCATTATTTCAGAAAGATACATTTTGAGAAAAGCAAAGGTTATATGCTTCAGTTGAAGCCAGATCTATGGTATGTTATCACTAAAGTTTATAAATATAGGTTTTATTTATTGTTGAGTGTTGTTTTTTCAGGGTGCTCTAGGGTACTCATTAACATGGTAAATTTTTTTAAATCTGAATTTGAAGATTGATATGTTAAATCTACATGTGTGGGTAATTTAGTTCTTTGAATTTGTCTGATGGTTGTAGGTAGCCATGCTGCCTCTCCTCGATCCCTGGCTTGTGATGAGTGTGTAGAAGGAGAATATCAGGATGAGGAGGGTCAGGCTGAGTGTAAGCTCTGTGAAAAGGGGAAGTATCAAAACACCACAGGACAAACGGACTGTATCAAGTGTGACATGGGTACATACTGCAAGTAAGCATGTCTTCTTTACTGTAATACTCTACCGTATACCATGGCGTGCTCAGTCAGAGGCATTGTTCACTCAACTGTTTTTTTATCATTCTTGTGATACTTTTAAGTTTCGTACATATGATTACTACAGTTAGCTTTAATAGTGAAACAATGTCAGTCTTCCTTTAGGATTGGTTCCTCTAGCTGTATTCCTGTTGTCTGTAACACTGGAAGAAGACATGTTGTCAACAGATTGAATAACACTTTAATAAGAGTGTTAGTTATGCTACATGTACATTATATGTTGAAGTGCACTACAGTACCATAGGTCATTACAAATGATATAACCTTGACCTATGAGTCAAAAATCTTCCAGAATTATTCTTTTACTGAGAGTAACTTTTCATAAATTGTTGATTTGTATACTTTCATTTCATTATTTTTTTACTCTTTTGTCAAAGGTTCAATGTATGAATTGAATTACAATATTCTCTGTTTCAGTATCACAGGATGTAGCAGTTGTCCCCCTTGTCCTACAGGTCAGATGTCATTCAAAATATATTATTAATTTATTTATCTATGTATCAGATTTTAGAGCAACATTAACAAGTACCAGTTACCGGTCAATGACTAGTAATTTTACTGGTGTGGTTCATGTGATAGTACCCCTATGTTACACCTGGTTTCACTGGTGTGGTTCATGGGATAGTACCCCTATGTTACACCTGGTTTTAC